>QQXO01000164.1:0-53420 GCA_003709845.1 Chaetothyriales sp. CBS 134916 | reverse complement strand
TGTTTAGTGCACCGATATCGGAAATTGTGGTTCACGTGACCAAGCTCCGTCTCGCACACAGCAGACTTCCGCTGACAGATTGTTGCCCTTCGAAAGGCTAATAAGACCATGTTGAAGCGAAAAAGACGAGCTAAACGACGGATTCAGAAGCGAGGGACTCTTACGAAGGACGAGGGATCTCGATTAATTGATCAAGCTGAGGCCGATAGGCAACTTCAGCAGGAAATCTCTCGGTCACGAGGGCAATGCGATGACAATGGGCCGCGCCAGCGACGATGTGGACGGTGCAGAGAGCCAGGCTATCGTATCGAGACATGTCCAGTGCGGTTAGCGGAGGAAGATAATAGTGATTCAGAGTCTTCTAGTTAATTGTATTTATTACTATCAAGAATTTCGTATGTAAAGTGGCTTGGTTCGGTATTTTGATGTTGGGGTGCGCCGCTCACCTGTGTGCGCCACTTACCCGTGGATTACGTTACTGATGACGATGCTTAAAATTTAGGTTAAGTTAAGCCAGTTAAGGCATAGCCACATCACATATCTGCCACTTCCTCTGAGTTAACTCAAATCCACTGCCTGTCAACAACTGCCCTCAACCGATCAACCTATTATACACCCACAGTGTGCAACTAATAAAACTATTCTCTGTGTAAGGCCCCTCAAAGTTTAGCTAGTAGGTTACCCCGCTATTGTGATTCCTTCCTTACAAAGTTACCTCCTGATCTTACCCATCCGACGGTTCACACTGACTGAGGTATGACAATACATGTCAAGGACCAGAGAGGGTGGCGAAGGGACGACATATGATTGGCAGACATCAAATTAACCAAGTTTGATTCTACAGTCGTTCTATTTAAGTACAGTGGTTGAGTTATCATATCTCCCGGACAGACCAACTCTGGCCCCATCTAGACTACTATACCCACCACCTCCCTACTTGGAAGCTTGCGACTTACAGTATCGACCTCCCCAAAAACAAACAGTGGCCTTTTCAGCACCATCCCCACCCTCACTCACCACAGGGAGCGAAGCCGAAATCGAAAGCCTCAGCCTCTTCGACAATTCCATCCCCTTCACCTTCCTCGAGCCGCCACCTTCTCTGAATGCCTCGGTGCTCCTCTGGACCACGTACCACTTTGTGCGCCACCCGTTGATCTAGCGCGGCAAGAACGACCCGCAAACGCCACCTTACCACCTGCACTTCTGGCAATCTGAATCTTTGGACCGTCTTCCAAGGCCGCGTCGGCACGACGACGGGGTCCGATGTCAAGGAATCGATTTGGATGAGGGCGAACACCGTGGATTCGGGGCAGGTCGGGCAGATCCGGCCGTGGGTGCCGCATACGTTTTGGCCGGCTCCGAGGGATTGATTATCAGGCTGTGAGAAGGGACAGGCCTTATAAATACTATACAGTAGAAGGCTACTACTAACAAGAGGGAATAGTGACAAGCAAAGCGACAGAATAACGGAGTCTAGGCGATAGACTTTCATGATTTCATTCAGAGCAATATAGATGACAATGCAAGCAAAAAGTCTGAGGTCGTGTAATCTACAGTATTGGTTGTCTGTTCCGTTCGTGGCCCTAGTCTTTCCAATGCACACCGCCGCCAGTCATTACACGATACACCTTTAGCAACCTATTACACAAAGACAGGCGACCTGTCAAGAAGCGTTCTATCGAATATTTTAGTATTTATTCAGCAATACGAATGCTTTTGTTTCATCCATCAAGGAGAAAATGAAATGCTTTTTGTTTACCTTGAACGCTGGAGCCCGCCACTCTCCTGCTCCTGGGGCATGATTGCTGGCCCGCCTGTCAGATTAGCGACAAATTCACGATACCTGAAGACATCGCCGTTGGTCTTGCGCTTGTGTGGAATGCCGAAACTTCGTACGCCTGGAATGTCAATCGTCTGTCTGCCCAGCATCCGCCGACCGGTGAATCCGTCTGTGGCGCGGTCGATATCTCGCTCTGTCAACGCGCGCTCGGCTGAATCGGGCACGGTTCCGAGGAGGCCTGCCTTCAACTCGCTGACCTCGATCTGTCCACTGTCATCGTCGTCAAAGGCAGAAAAGGCGTTGAGGAGCTCCTGCTCTGGGGAGAGCCCGACGAGGATGTCGGCTAGCTGATTCAGGTACTGCGGTAGGTTGAGTTGCTGTGTCTGTCCTGGAGGGAAGAACTGGGCCAGGTTATTCTCCTGCAGACCTAGCGATTGCAGTGTCTCGGCGACGGAAGAGGCTGTGATGACACCGGTGGAATTAGGGTCGAGGACCGCAAACGATTCTCGGAGGTTGTGGAGCAATTGTGGAGGGAGCTTGGACAGATTATCGCCTTGGGAGAACGTGGTGCTCAATGTCCGTTGTGGTGAAGGCTGATGTGAAGGTGCCTTGGGCATCGGGGGCGTTGGCAGTTGTCTAGCTGCGGGCGATGCAGGTGGTTCGGTGTGTGCTCTGGGCGCTTTGGTTGGTGTGTTGAGGATATCCTCGTCTTCGCCCTCCTGCTCGGACACTGTATAAGCGTGCTTCAGTTTTGAGGGAGAAGTCATAGGAGATGCCTGTGTCCGGCTTGGGGGCGTGCCAGGTCTTTCTCTCGCTGGCGATGGCGACGCAGGGGATGCCGCGCGCCGGAAGGGAGAAGAGCGGGGAGAGTTGAGAGACGACTTGAACGTCGACTGTTCAAGGCATCAGCAGTAAGTCAAGGAGGTGACGTTGTTGGTGTAGGCTAAGCCTTACCATGCTTGCTGTTGTTGACGTGGTAGTAATAGTAATAGTAGCTGTTGTTGTTGTTGTTGTTGTTGTCTTCCAGTGCGATTGCGGCTGTCACTCACAGTCTCCAAAACTCAGAGTTTCTTGTAGTGTTAAATTTGACGGACTGTAGCGCGCAGTTGCTGCTTGGGTGCCAGTTTCAGTGCTTACCTACTGACTTGTGCGTTATACTCGGAAACATTGCGTACCCCGCTCCTCTTTCAGAAGGATGTAAACAACGGCGGTTGCCGAGCACGGGAGTTGCCGGTCGATCAGGGGCTTGGCGGGCAGCTGTTGTTAGTTACCGGTACAGTAATTTATAGAGTTGGCCCCACTGCTCTGTCCCTCGGATTGATTTCTCATCCACTAAAATTAATAGGTGACAATATGAGGATATGATATTATGATTTCTAGCGAGTTCTGTTGGACTCATACATCACATACCAGGGCATCATGTATAAATATGTCTCTCAACTGAGATGTATCTGGTCCATGAATTACACAAAAAGCGATCTTCGCTGTCCTTAATATTGCCACAATAGCGAAGAGTTTGTTCGGCCTCTGACAAGGACTCTTCCTCTAATATGTGGACAATCGTCTCAGCCACACTGTTAATGATTTGCAAGACTTCATTCATTATTGGTTTGCGTTTCATCTCACTAAACTCGAGGTCGAAATCAGTCATGATCTTCTGAACCAGAGCTGGCGTATTTAGTGGCATGTTGTTCTTGCTCCTGTAAATCTCCGCCAGCCGGCCACAATTCGAGAGCCTGGAATCAAGACACATGACTTCGCTGTCAACAACACTTCTGGCAGTACCTTCAGATCCTGACCCCTTCACTTGATATCTTTCGATTCTTTCCGAGATAATAATAATGGTTGCGAGGATGTTGATAAGCGCTTGCCTAAAGCGGAATAGATCATCATGTGATGTAGTATACTCAAACGCCGATCCCTGATGGCGAGCTGACCGTCGCACATAGTGAGACGACGGTGTCCTGGGAAACGACGATCATACTACTCGGCGTATAATTTATCCGATATCACACAAAATACGAGGTGCGGGGTATTGTACATATTGACACGCAGCCGTTTCATTCTAGATAGGGACTTATATCGATTTTACTGCCGTATCTCGGACCCTCTTTCGTCCGACAGACGGGTATGAAGGAGCAGGGCTGCTGAGAAGTTGCACAAGCTTAGCGCTGATCGTGGTCAATGGCAACAAGGCCAATTTGCCAATGCTCCAGAACCACAGTACAGTACAGTAATAGCATAGCGGCCCTGTGAATGCTCATCCTCCAGCGGCCCCACGACCTTGGAGGCTATTCCCAAAAAAAGGGGGGTTTACTGGCCTTGGCGGCCGACCGGGTCACCTTTGCCCAACCCCCTCGCCCGACAGCAGCCGCCTTGCCAGCCGGATATGCACATCCATCGACCATCGACCATCGACTATCGACTATCGACTATCGACTATCGACTATCGACTATCGACTATCGACTATCGAACATCGACTATCGACCATCGACCATCGACCATCGACCATCGACCATCGACCATCGACCATCGACCATCGACCATCGACCATCGACCACCCTCAACCACCCTCAACCACCCCCAGTAAAAAAGGATCGACGCCACCCAGCGGCCCCACGCACCTTCTTGTTGATGGCCTAAGCGGCCTTTTAGTCTGCTCGCGATGGCCGTGCCATAATCACGCGCCGAGTCTGCGTGGCCTCTCTCGGCAAGCAGAAGCTCTTCTGAACATGCGGTAGCAACCTCGACTCCTATATCAGCCGTTTGCGCCCAACTCTGCGATGGCGGAAATCCTTAACAACAGGTCGCCGCCGCCTCCGCCTCCAGTCGCTGACCGGCCGCTCTCGCTCGGATCGAATCCAGGTTCTCCCAAATCATCCACGTTCTCTGCGCACTATAAAGTCTCCTCGCGCAGCTCCTTCCAACCGCCATCACGAAATGGCTCCCAGAGATCCTCCCAGTCCTCGTCGGCCACTCGGCAGAACACAGTCCAGCGGCCGGCCAAGCGGCTAAAGTCGCAATACCCTCTCGATTCAGCGGAGCCGCATGTCGAGTACATTCTCGTGGCCTCGTTCGACATCGACCGTGGGCCGATTATGGAGCACCAGTATCCAGGCGCGATCAGCCCCGACGAGCACATGCTGGCCGAACTCATGCTACCTGACCAAACACACATGCGGCAGCAAGACTGGACCATGTTCTTCCTGCACAAAGACAACGGAAACCAAGAAGACGAAGCGGCTGAGAAAGCGGCCAGACGCCAAGCACGGCGTGACCGGAGAGCGGCGCGAGAGGCAGCCGCCCAGTTGAACGAGAAGGATGTGGAGGAGGAGGCGGAGGAGGCGGAGGAGGCGGAGGAGGCGGAGGATGATGACGATGACGATGACGGTGACGAGAGCAGCGACGACGAAGATGCCAACGAGTCGGCGCCGTTGATGTATGTGCTCAATCTGGTCAATACAAAGCAGGACAGCTCTGTCAAAAGAGGCGCAGTAGTCAAGGCGATGGCCATCTGCACACGCCATTCCTTCCTGCACATATACAAGCCTCTGCTGCTCCTCGCGCTCGAGGATTACATGAAGTTACCCACGCCCGACACACTCGAGCTCTTATATACGGCCTTGAACAGCATGGATGTCTCGATGATGCCCCGTCTCTCTCGTACCGAACGACACATTCTGCAGGCCACTGACGCCAAGGACATGTTTGTGGAGAAGTTTGAGCAGATGATCGCACAGAGAGCAGAGGATGTACTCACGGGCAGACTACCTCTTCCGCGGGTCGGGTCGCCCAGCCGGTCTGCCGCAGTGCCTCAGTACGTTGTTCCGCGAGATACACATGAGCTCGAGTCGAAGATCGTCTACAACGGAACCCCAATCCCGGTGAGAGTGCCGACCGCACTTTCGCCTGAGACCGTGGGCGACTTCTCCTTGATTAAGCTGATTCAGACCTTTGGCGGCCCTCACCAATCTCAGCCGCAGCCTTTTGCGCTCCACCCGCATCTCACCACCTCGGGTGCCTATACACACCCCATTATCGTGCTGATTAACGCCATGCTGACGCAAAAGCGGGTTATATTCCTCGGCCACAACCGGCCGTCTGGCGAGGTTGCTGAAGCCGTCCTTGCGGCTTGTGCTCTTGCCTCGGGAGGCCTATTGAAGGGCTTCACCCGCCATGCCTTTCCCTACACCGACCTCACCAAGATCGATGAGTTGTTGAAAGTGCCCGGCTTCATCGCGGGCGTGACAAATCCGACCTTCGCCTACCACCCAGAGTGGTGGGATCTGATTTGTGATCTGCCCACGGGCCGAATAAAGATCTCGTCAAGCATTGAGGCGGCGCCGATCACCGAGGGGACCGCATACTTCCAGCAACACCATCACTCTCTCCTGTCTAATTTACAGAAGAGTGATCATGGCGGCGACGCAACGGGTGACATGCTCTTTATGGAGGACGTCAACCGCAGCATATCCTCCCGCCACGGTGAAGCAATCATTCGAGCCAAATTCCGAGCCTATATCACCAAATTCACTAGAGTCTCCGCAGCCTTTGAAGAGACGGTCTACGGCGCCAGCAATCTGACCGTGATCCCACCGACCGAGGTGGACAAAGCCGACGGAAGTACATCTAACAACACCAGTTCGAGGACAAGAGCCATGTCGTTGAGTACACTGGGAAGAAACGTCAAGGGCCATGGCTATGTTTGGCCCAGCGATGAGGCCAAGGCCAGGGAATTGGCTGCCTCGGCAGCACGCATCGAAGGATGGCGCAACACTAGATCCTACTACGCCTTCATCTCCGATCTAGCCAACCACACCAAAGCGCCTCCGTCTCCCAAATCGTCTGCCACCATGGCTGACATGCTCGCTACCAAGCAGTACCTCGACATCTACCACTCGCTGTCAAAGCTTCGCACACTAAGGTTGTCTTCCGCAGAGGCCGGCGCAATTTATCTCGCTCTCGAGTCATATTGCAGCGACTATCAAAGCATTCTGGAGCTCCTTGAGTTAACGCCAATGTCCGAGGCTGGCCTCTTTCACGTTGCGCTGGGCCTCTGGCACGAAGATGCTCGCGTGCGAGAGGCAGTCACAACCCTGCTCGATCGAATCCGAAATCACCCAGCCGGGCGACTCTTTGTGGCTCGAATCGGCGGCTGGGCAAACGCCGGGTTCGCGCGGGGCCTACAAGAGAAGGAAGCACGCGTTAAAAGTGCACATGAGGATGGTAGTATGAATGAAGATCTGCTCGCTCCGTTGTCGATGAATGGGATGCCGAGCTAGAAGCTCAAGCGGCGGTGGCGGGAGGCCTTCTGTGCCCAGCGCAAGTCGGCACTCTCGCTTCAGGCCTTGACCACGCCTCTGTAGATACGTGCGACAATGCAAATTCAATACCGGTACTACAGTAATAATTACAGCAGTACTGTACAGTGATTCTTGGATGCACAACTCCCGCAATCCTACAGTGCCGTACTTAAATAAATAATTCCCTTTTGGGACTCGTAGAAGCCGAGATCCGGAATTAGCCCAGTACGCGTCCGCCAATAGCGCACCGTTAGACACACCTGCCTATCCCTGGACCACACCAGTTGGGCTCCTTCGGACTATCGATTTTTGGCTCAACGCTCTACTTTACCCCCGGAAGATCGTGCACTTCCGAAAAGCCACTAGAACAACACCCACTGATCTGATCGTCAGTCACTCGCCGGGCCCAGACCTTCAAGTGGCTGCTACCTGTGCACCCTCCCACTCAAGCCCCTGGGCGTCAGCATATCGTCAGTACGGTAAGTTAGTGCATTGGAGGACATGCACTCCAGACGCTGTTCATTATTATTATTACTGTATTGTCTAGGGCAGGATGCAATTTGCCCTTCTGCTAACCCCATGGGACGCCGTGCCCGTTGAGATCCACCATGCTCGCACGCGGCCTCCCACTACCCTAACTACTACTCCCTGCCCTCCCTTTGGTGTTCGGCACGAAGGATGATGCCTATTTGAGGACCATGCTATTTCGCTTGATAAGGGCGAGAAGTTTGTTTTCTCCGTACAAGTAAGCGCTGTTGTCGCTGGTTTGCAGAGCATGGCTTCAGTTTGGTTCTATTATTATTTGAGAATTCTTCTCTTGATTCACATCTACCCAGCTTGAGCGACACCTGACAACTCAGGTTATCCTGATCACTGACAAAACAGCAAGGTCTTGCGTGCGGAGCATAGTCCAGACTTACGACCAGTTTACTAGCACAACCGCAACCAAACTGTATAGTCGGGCACAACTCGCGCATCAGCTTCTTTTCTATACAGCCTTTTCGACTGTACTGTTCATCATTGCACATGGGGCCTAACAATTGCTAACGGCGCCTCGGCTATGGACATCGATTAATTCTCACCGTGGTCGTCTCAAATAGCCCACTCAGATGTATTACACCCCACAGCGACCCCGGCCTGGTCGGAGGCGCCCCCATGCAAAACAAATATTTTCCGTGATCCTGGTGCTACTAAGCATAGCCAATCTTGGGTTTGCCTACGAGATGACATTTGACAAGGCCGTTTGTGAGTCTAAGCAATTCCAGGAGCTTGCACTGCGAGGCGACATCCATATCGACATACAACCAGAGCCCATGCCTTGGATCTGGAGACGAGGGGTCGAGGATGATGTCTCATCATCAACTTGGTCGCCAACAACCTCTTCTGGAGCTACCGCAACGTCCAGCGCGTCATCTACCAGCTCCGATATCTCGGTCACAGCTACATCCCTCCCCGTGCCGTTCGACTCCTCAATGGGCAACAACTTCACCTCCGGCTCCTGCCCAGCTTTCTTCACCACGTTTGTCTCTAATGCCACCTTCCGCAGCTGCTCACCAGTCTCCCTCCTCCTCCAAAACAGTGTCTCTTTCTTCAACGCCGAACGCTCAGACGCTGTCCTCTCCGAAATTCTCGACATTGCCTGTGCCTCGCCTCTGTCTGTCTGCGCGCCACTCATGACAAGTCTCGCCGATCAGCTTATGGATGACTCTCATTGCGGCGCCGATTTCAGAAGTCGGCAGCCACTCGTACTTCAAGCTTATAACGGCCTCGTTGCTTACGAGCCCATCTTCAAAGCCACCTGCCTCAAAGATGGAACTGAAAACAAGAATTACTGCTACGCCGATGCTATCACCAACACATCCAATCCCGCCGAGGTATACCCATACTACACCGCTCTCGGCCTCCCCCTGCCCGCAACAGCGGATCCAACATGCAATACTTGTCTGCAGCAGACGATGCGCATATTCGCCGACTACGCCGTGGACGCAGCTCAGCCTCTCAGTCAAACCTACATTTCATGCGCGGACCAGCTGAATCAAGATTGTGGAACCGGTTTCGTAGATGCTACAATCCAGGCAGGGAGTGTGGACAGTGGTATGGGCAACAAGAGCGCGGCCATGAAGGGTGCTGCCGCCAGGTCCAAAGAGATGCCAGAAAGATTTGCATTTTGGATAGCTTCATTAGTGGTGATCGTGGTGGTTCTGATGGTGTGACCGAGTTGAGTTGAGAACATCGTCTGAACGAAAGTCTTGGCCCTTTCGAATCTTTGATGCACGAACTCAGCGTCATATTTTAAGTTGCTTGAGAGCCTGGTTACTACCAGGTACCTATTTTCATTTAAAGGCCTTGAAAAAGGCCTTTATACAGTCTTCTTGCAGGTCAACGAGTCGTGGCACAGTAATTGTCCGAAGACTTGCAGCAGAAGCTAGGAGGACGTATATTGCCTAATAATACGCACAAAGTCACGTACACAGTTATGAAAGTTCTGCTATATGAGTGGATAGACACGCACTACAGCACTTTAGATTGCCAGTTTGTCGATAAGACCACTGCAGAGTAATTTACAGTTCTCTGAGAAATATGTTCATGGCGGTGTGACGGTTGGTTCTTCGCGTGGTATATTTGTTGACATGAGAAAATGATGGCTGAGCCCAGGCTTGAGGAATACAATGTATTTATAATCGTCATCATACAGTATTATAAGGTGTCCTTCTGACTTAGGGAGTTCCCAATGATTTATTTCTTCTGCGTACTTCTAATCATAGGGAGAAATATACTATGGCGAATATGGCAGGGCACAAGCAGAGCCTAGTAAATAAGATCTGTTAAAGTACCGTCCTGGCGGAGGGGAGGATTCTCAAAAAGGGGAGCGGTGGGCCATTGGCCGGGCGAGATCCGGGGAAAGGTCTGACGAGGCTGCGTCTTGGCGGTGGACAAGAAGGAAACTTGCTCAAAAAAACTTGCTCAAGATCCATAAACGACTTGATCGCCTGAATCAAGTGGCTGTAAAAGCCGATTCTATTGCGCGTGATATTGTTCCAAGATGATGAACGTATCATAGGCTAATTTTGGGCTTGAAGGCGGGGCGGTGGGAATGTGAGTGGAAATGCAGGATATATAATAAAGCAGAGGTCAAGGTCCTCAAAAAAGAGTCAATCATACTCCTCCTAGCAGAACAGCCCAGTACTCGTTCACAGTCCCTCAGAACTTACCAATTCTCCCTTGTGCCATACACATATACTGCAGAAATCCTCGCTCATCCCATTCAACTCGTCGATACTGCTGTCCCACGTTTCGATTCACCAGCCCTTTTTGATCTCCCTCTTCCCTACCAACCCAACCAATCAAAACATTCAGCCGTATCCTCCAGAGTGATTGATATACCAT
This sequence comes from Chaetothyriales sp. CBS 134916, assembly GCA_003709845.1. NCBI lineage: Eukaryota > Fungi > Ascomycota > Eurotiomycetes > Chaetothyriales > Domatiomycetaceae > Domatiomyces > Domatiomyces globalis. Next base: position 42,949 of record QQXO01000164.1, on the reverse strand, counting down.
CACCATGTGCGGCGACCACTTCTCACGCACCCCCACAATTGACTCCGGCGATCTCATCGCCATCATCCACCCGTCTTCTCAGCAACCTTCAATCTTCCCCGGAGGCCGTCTGCATCTCTCAAATCGCCTCCCCGGAAGCACGGTCTGGACATTGAATTGTAGCCGTCATCACAACGACAACAATAGTAGCAGCTGTGGCAGCATCTCATCACCGTATTCTCCTTCGTCGTCATCGTCATCGTACAACGCAAGTGCACCAGGCCTGCTCAGCGTGAGGATCCACCAATTCGGCCAGCCGCTGCTCTCGTTCAACGCCGAGTCCGCAAACCCCGTGCTACATTCATTTGCAATTTCGCCTTGTGCCGGTGACGATGAGAGCTGCTTGGTGGGCAGGCGTTTGAATCTCGGCGTCGGAGGCGACGGCGTCGTCGGAAGGACCGTCAGCCTGGTTGACGAGCGAAAGCAGGTGCTCGGCGAAGGTGTGATCGGGTGGATCTGAATAGAATCAACCGTGCACTTGCGGTTTCGATGTTCTTTCCTTGAGTCGACGCGTTTTGGAACCAGGGTGGGTGGGTTAGCAGGTGTTCAAAAGGCATGATGGCATGGACCACGGAAATAATCGTCATTTTGGAATATTTATTGTTTGGTATTGTCACCAACGTTGGAATCAAGAGCAGGAATGCATAAGCATCTCCAGCTGCGACAGATGAGTTAAGGGCGCAGTGCAGTGCCATTACTGTATAGGCCTTCTTCGGGACATCGCAATGTGTTTGCTTGTGTTCTTTTCTTCACTCGTCTGCTCACCGTAACCGCCACCGCCACCGCCACTGGCAACATCTCAGCTGTCCACTCGCGTGGATCTAAAAAGTGTCAAAACGGGGATTGTGTGGTAGGCGACTTGGCAGCTGTGGGTCACATGGTGGATAGTTGAGAAAAACCGCCCAGTTCTAAGTACACAGGTCCCCAAGTGGGCCCCCAGACCCAAATAGCAAGAAACCAACTTACCATAGTTAAAAACCAGTCGTCGTTTCAGCTTTGGCGTCTGTGGTTGGTTTTGCCAGAGGTGTATGTGGGAAGTGGGATTGCAGAGGGAGATGCAGGCCCCACAGGTCGAGATTGGCGCAAAGCAGGAATTGAGAAAGAGAGGGAGGTACCTACTTTACTGGGAATTCTGGGCATTTTTTCACAAATTGAGCGAAGACTTTCGCCATATCTCTCGCACGGTTTTCGTCTATATACTCTTCGTTTCTCGCCTAATAGACTCAAGATCGCTTGTTACTCTTATCTGGAGGAGTGAACAGCCGATCTCGACACCGGTGCGCAGGATAGTTGCGTTTAGCGTGTACGTATCAAACAGGGGTATCCAGGGTATGTGGCCGAGAGTACCATGGTACCTGTGACTGAGGGCACCGTCCAGCTGATAAAGCCCACATTCATCAGTGTGGCCTATTTTGTGTATTAATTAGGAGAACGAATCTTGTTGTTTTCGGTCTCTCGCCTAACTCAGACCAACTACACTGCTTTTCGCTCATCTACCTAGACTCTCGCTATTTCTTCGCATCCTCATCGACATTTTGGTTGGTATGGAGAGTAGTCAACAAAACGAGGGAGAATCTGCCAATAAAGTCGAGATTGGGCCTAGAGGCCAGGAGAGCTCCTCGGAAGCAGGATCTTCTCTCTGTCAGTCTGCTGTATATCAGGATCCTAGAGTACCGCTAAACGATATACCAGCAATTCCTCCAGGAGCGGCTCACGAACCTGAACGACCACGTTCTCTTCATCCAGACCAACAACCTATCCGCCCTCTTCCTGCTGGCACGGCTGATCGCGGACATCGTTATTCACTGGCTCGTCGCGCACAGTGTTTATCATTACTTGCTGTTGGCCTCTCTTCAAAAGACGTCGAATATCATTGTGGGATTCCGCCGCGAACCCAGCGCAATATTTGGAACAAGGCAAAGGCGCGCGGATATGATCCTAAAGTCAGTCCCTATGTTCTTGATTCATATATTATAGACGGTGAGCGTTCGGGAAGGCCGAAGGCTGCGTCAGCGGAGGGGTCCGTAGATGCCTCCGCAGAGGCGTCGGGAAAGGAGTCAGCAGAAGTAGAGGAGCAGTCCTTAACGACTGATAGATCTGACAAGACAGGTGGCGAAAGATCAAGTGAGGTTCTTGCAGAGGGCTAGCTCGACCCTCGCGCTGATGTGACGGAACCCAGTTTGTGGCCTATTATACCTTGTCTTATTATGAAAGGTACGACACAGGATGGCCAATAAAAAACTCAGTAGGAAGAGGCGTTTGCGATGGATGCTTGGTCGGGCAACCCCAACAGGACAAGGCAGCACAGCTCTGGTTAATTGAAATTGAGAAGGATCGCGCCGGGAGCGTATCCACTGTTAGATCGAAGGTGGCCAATAGAGTCACCGAGTAACCACAGTCTGTTTTCCGAGAGTGCCTTCAGATGATGGTAGTAGTTCCTACCGCTCTCTTTACACGAGCCAGCCTGAGCGTTTCAGCTCTGACAATGCCGTATCCCAACTGTCATCCCCTGGCTCGCTCACAACCTCTTTGACACTGTCAACCTCCTTGTGAGTCAATTTGAATTGGAGGTTATCGTAAATGTGCGGAAACATGCCCTCTCCATATCGCGGGCCACAGATCTTGGCGTCTGGAGACTCCCACCGGACATGTTTCCGCTCCTCGAGGGGTTGATATGGAACTCTGAGTAAGAAGACCGAGTCTCGAGAGGATGAAGAAGCCCCAAAGAAGTACTTGAGTGTGTTTGGTATCTGCGCGGCCGTGGACATGTGCACGAAGCCTGACTGCTGGTCGAGGTCGCTGGCGGGAAGTGAGTGGTTGGGAGGCAGCTGGCCTGCGTCTGTGACAGGGACCAGGGGCTCCGCCGGTACGATCTTATAGATGTAGTCCACCTGCGCCGTTGTTGTCATGTTGCCAAGGTCCATGGAATATATACGCTTAACGTTATAAGTTACACACCATCGAGAAAGGCCCGAATACGTGAAAATTGAATCAGCTTAGTCATCCGGACTTTAGATGGCTTGCCGCCCGTCTGAACAACACTACTACCTAGTATGGAGCAGCAGGAACATGGCTTGACGCATTGAAAGTGCTCATTTTGCACTATTGTAGTCCTTTGATGTCATTGTGAGGCGCACGTCACAGCCTCGCAGACCTTGAGAAGTCGCATACGTCACAAGGCCCCAGTGGCTGGTTGGTGCCTGGAAGTGGGACAATGGCAGTCAGCAAAGAAGACAAGGCTGTGTCAGCAGAGCCGCTGTCACGATATTCTCAGCAACAGCGAAGTGGATCTTTAGGTGCGCTGCGCGATGTTCTTGACATGCCAAAAGGAGATAGCGACCCCGACAGCCTGCCCGACGACGAGGGTAGTGATGGCAACAGAGAAAGTAAGCGAACGAAGCGCGCAAGAGCGTAAGTTTCAGCCCCCCGGTACACTGGTCGGATTTCATCACGCTATTCTACCTGCTGGATCTCCGTTTCTGACTGGCCATCTGCTAGATGCATTGCATGCCGGAACATGAAGATAAGATGCCTTCCAGTTGAAGGAAAAGATGCATGTCTTGCATGCTCCAAAGTCAATCGCGAATGTGTGATGCCTGGGCCAGCTCGGAAGCGTCAAAAGACTGTTCACAAGGTAGCCGAACTCGAAAAGAAGATCAATGCTTTGACTGAGGCTTTGGTCGCAAAGAATGCGGCAACCAACTCAACGCCGCCGACTGAGTCTTCAGTTAATGATAGGACGACTGAGTCGCAATCGGATATGACCAGATCCGATAACGACCCTAGAAGCCCTGGAAAGCGGAGTGTGAGATCGCTCCGACTAGAAGAATCTCGAGTCGCCGGCCTTCTATCGTCGTCGTCGAAGACTGATCTAGACATCAGCTGGCATGGTCTCGCGACGCGAGACGCAGTGGATTCTCCCTATGTCGACCCCATCGAGAGAGGTGTACTTGATGTGGACACCGCGGTCGCCATATTCGACCACTACGTGACGAAAATGCTACCCCTCTTTCCGGTGTTGTCGTTTCCATCATACATCAAAGCGGAAGACGTACGTGAGGCTCGTCCGACACTGTTCCTCGCTATCCTGTCCGTTGGCAGCTCAGCCATTCGACCGGATCTGCAGCCAGACCTTGTGGTAGAATGCAGCAAGTTGCTGTCTGAACGGGTCCTGTTCCTGGGCGAGAAATCTCTCGAACTGGTGCAGGCCCTTCTCACATACACGACGTATTATGTTCGGTCGAAGTACGCCAAAGATCTCGCCTTCAATCAATACATCCACGCAGCAGTCGTCATGTGTCTGGATCTTGGCATCGGTAAACGCTCTCCAAAGTATTTAAGAAACACAGACGGGGTCGAGGAAGCGACGATTCGCCGAACGTGGCTTGCTTGCTATTACTTCGCGTCAAGCGTCTCCACTATTCTTCGACATCCAAGCCTGGTGCGATGGTCAGCCTACATCGAGGAATGCCTACAATATTTTTCAACGTCACCACATACTCTCGAATCGGATGTTTGGCTCTGTGCTCTTGCTCGGGCCCAACATATAGCAGAAGAAGTTTCCATCGTCTTCACTATGGACGACCCATCCGCGGTGGTCTCATTCGGTGACACCAAGACTGGGTACCATCTCAAAGCATTAGAGAAGAAGCTAGCAGAGTGGAAGGCAAGCGCTCCTGCATATATGGACAAGCGGCTTGTCGAGCATATTGCAGCCTCACAAAACCTCTACATCCATGAGATCTCGATACAAAATGCGTACAACATCGGTGAAAGCCAAGCGTCCGCAGGTGCGCCGTCCGCTGCTATTGACCCTGCATCATTGATCACGGCTGTCCACATCGACGCTCTGACGACGTGTGTTGATTCTTGTCATCGAGTTCTCAATTCATATCTAGCTCTCGACGTGGAGACTGCTCGCAAGTTACCGAATCTGTTTATTGTCTGGAATACGTTTGCTGCTGTGGGGCTTATCAAGCTCGAAGGTGTTGTACATGGAATTCAATCGCCCTTCCGTACCATCTTCACCCCCGATTTGCACGTGGATCGTTACCTCTCGAGCATCACTCAGAAGTTGATCGAAGTCAGCGGCAACGGCTCCTGCCCACCTGCTGAAGCCTTCTCATTTGTCATGAAGAAGCTGATCAGCTGGCACCAACACAGGAGAGAAGTCGGACTGTGGGTACCAGGGGATGACGGAAGCACTCATGAAGCCAAAGACCCCGACAAAGATGACAATAGCGGCGACGGCAATGCAGACCCAAACGCACACGTGATCAGGTCCTGTATCGGGCTCATGGACCTGGATGCAGAGCAAGCACGACGAGAAGGCCAACAGCAACAACAACAACAACAACAATTCAGCCATTCCGGGCAAAACAGTTTTCAGGGAGCCGTCAGCCAAGGTTTCAGCATGCTGAATGTGCACAATAGCAGCAGCAACAACAACAACTACAACTACAACAGCGGCAGCAGTAGCCACAACCGTTCACTAGACCAACAACAACAAGTGCCTGCGCCAAATGAATTTCCACCTTCTCTTGCGCAAACCAGCAGCGACTTGAACACTGCCTTCAACGCGGCCAACTACAACCTCAACTGGGACGAGTTGAACTTTAGCCAGGACGAATTGAACGTGTTTGACAGCTACATGAATGATCGGGGCTGGATAGGCTATCTGATCTGAATGCCTTTTTGACCGACTCCAGAGAGGAGCCTAAGATGAGAAAGAAAAAGGGCGAGAGGTTGTAACAACAGACGACTTTGAAATCAATCGATAGATAGATTGATCACCAACCAACAAAAGCCCCCCACGCCGCACCCCACCTTCCTAGCAAGAAATGATGGACTAGAGGGTTGGGTGGAAGGAACGACGGATGGACGGGAAGGAGTGGGGTGTTACTTCTTGCTTAAGTTGCACTGCAATACGTTAGCTAACTCAAAGCCAAACGAACGAAAATGGGATAGGATTGGCTGTCTCTACTCAACTACTATTGCTCATATCTGAGATGAATCTTGATACAGGTATATATGTATATGCATACGAATACTAACAGATATATGTCTATATACATATGTGTTTTCTCTCCCCTAAACAATGGCTGAGATCAAAGTGAATAATGGTGTCTATCAATAGAGAGAGAACTGCAGAGTTGGGCAGTGCCAAAATTGATCGGCTGACTGAGTGTGACTGACTAACCGACTGATTGATTCATTGATTCATTGACATTGAGGCTGTTGGAATAGCCAAACTATGGAAGTTTCTACGGAGAAATCTGTTGTACTTTCTAATTTCCAGATCTGTTCATTGCAGTCGTACAGCACTAGCTCAGCTCGATGTAGATAGTGCATCTCAAGCTTATGGTGATGGCGTTCTTTTGAGTTCGTTCGGTTCAGAATCAGAACTCCCAGTTTTCATCAACCGACTTGATGGCCCACTCGAATTTCTCTCGGAGCGTCTTGGAGAAGAACTTTTCAATCGGGACATTGAACTTCTTGGCAAAGACGGCGGTCAGCCGGGGATCGATGTAGTTCTGCTTCAGTTAGCTTTTGGGTTCAATGTGGGCCAAGGGGGGTGAGCTCACGATCTTGGAAGTCCCCAAGGCGACTTCTTTATTACTCTCTTTATCCTGGGCCTGTACCTTCATGGCGGCAATACGGGTCTCCGTCTTTTCGACCTGTGCTTCAAGTTTCTCGATCGAGGGAGACTTGCCCTCAGCCTCGACCTTCTTGGTCTTGTTCTCCTTTTTGAACTTGTCGCGCATCTCTTTGAGGACCTCGAGTCGTTCTTGCAGCTCCTTGGCCTTCATCTCCTTTTCGCCGTCGGCTTTCAATTTCTCATTGTCTTTCTCAAACTTCTTTTCGATCTTGGCTTTTTGCTCGTTGATCAAGAAGTCCTGGTGGTCAAGAATCCAAGCGTCGTCGAGGACATCGGGCAGCTCGAAGTAGTCGGCGCCCTTCTTCTTCTTGATTTTTGGGTCGATGTTGAGCATCATCTGCTTGGTCCGCCACTGCTGATAGATGACACCCTTGATGCGGTCCTCCATCTTGTGCATGGTGCCTTCGTGGTTGGCAGCGACAGTTCGCTTATGGTTGCATAGGATGGCGACTTGCCTGTTGGCGTCATTGTAGTCCTTGACACGCTCGGCGACAGTTCCTTCAGACTTCATACTCTTGAGGAGCTGGGACATGGTCCAGGACGCATTGTAGGTACGAAAGACTTTGGCAGTGAGGCCGTCCATGTAGTCCTTCAGGTGCTTGTTGAGCTGGGTGGTGGTGAGGCGGTCGAAGATGTCATCGCCCTCCTTCTTGGGAGGTCGCTTGAAGATGCGAAGGTTCTTGAATACCTGAGCATCGACCTCAAACTCTTCGTGGAAGCGGATCGAGTCCTTACCCAGGAAGTCAAAGACGACAGTAGACGGTTCTTTCAGAGTGATGTGCTCATACTTTAGCGAGCAGCAACCAACGGTGTCGGCCTCGTCTTCGCCTTTCTCATTGCCGGCTCTGAGGGCAAACTTGTCGATCAAGTACATGGCGGTCGCGAGTTGGCGTTCAGCCGTCATCTCCGCTCTCAGGTTTTTGGAATAGTCTTTCCGGATGCGGTCGATGTGTTTCTTGAGCTCGCGAGCCTTTTCAAACTTCTTGTAGTCACTCTGACCCTTGACATCGGAATTTGCAGCAAGCATGACATACTTGTAATTGCCGTTGATGTTTTCTTGCCACATGGCCAGCCAGGTGCCTTGCTTATCATGCTTGATTTCTTTCCATCTGTGGCCTTCAGGCGGCGGGGGAACAGTGGCTTCCTTGCCGATGTTGAGGGTGACCTGCTCCGGTTGCACGCGGCTCTTGACATGGCCTGTTTTAGGGTGCTCGCCGCGACCTCGGAAGAGGCCGGGAGGTTCGACGCGGAAATTGCCAACCTTTTGTTTGCGGCCATCCCAAACGCAATACATGTATTTCTCTTCGGCCGCATCTTTCTCGGCCTTGAGCCTTTTCTTTTCGTCTTTAGACATGGCCTTTTTGGCTTCGCGCTGAGCGTCATAGTAATCGAAGATGGGCTGGAAGTCGCACTTGGCGAATTCTTTCATGTCGACTTTGTCCCCATTCTTGTCCTTGGCACCGCCCGTCTTCTTGAGGACTAGTTTGAAGTCATGAAAGAAGTTCTTTTGGAACGTGACATTCTCGACGTTGTGAGTTGAATTGAGCATGGAACCGAAGAAGCCGGCGACTTCCTCTGCTTCAGGCTCAAGAGTGACTGGGACACCGTTGTACTTCATCTTGACATTCTTGGGGAGAGGCTCGTAAGGAGGCGGAAAGAGAACTCCGTTGTGCTGCAGAGTCTCCCACTTGTTGGTGCCATCTCCTTTAGTTGGGTCCTCCCACCACCTGACTGCTTCGTCGTCTTCGCCTTCCTCGTCATCCTCGGCTGGTTCTTCTTTCTCGAGGTTGCCGCCCTTGGAAGCTTTCTTCGGGGAGGCCTCTTCCTTCTTGGCCTTGTTACCTTTGGCGGTGGCAACCTTCTTCTTCAGTGGGACATCGTCGTCGCTGGCCACTTCCTTTTTGGATCTCTTGGCCGGCCCCGCTTTCTTTTCTGGCTTCTTGGCAGGTTTGGCCGCCGCCTTCTTTTCCTCGTTGCGGATTGCTTTGGCAGTTTTCTCGGCCTGCTGCTCTATCTTCTGCTTTGTCTGCACCAGCTTCTTGCGGATGGGGACGTCGGAACCCGAGTCTTCATCTCTTTGAGCAGCGCTCGCTTGAGAAGGCTTTTTTGCTTTAATTTTGGCTAATGGAACATCGGAATCGGAATCGGCAGCTGTCTGTTTGGCCGGAGGCGTTGTTTTCCTTTTCTTGACCTAATCCACAAAATCAGTCGAGATGATCTTTGCAAACAGTAGATTGGCGCATACCAGCGGAATATCATCATCGCTGCTCTCCTGCTCGGTGTAATTGGGTATTGGTCCACTCTCTCGTGCCTTCCGTTTGGCTGACACAGAGCCGTTAGTGGCTGTACCGTCCAAGTCGGGCGCAGAGGAGTCGTTCGCGAGAGGGCCATTACGAATCGAGATGCCGGGATGGATATCGTGTTTGTCAGAAGGGTTCTGCTTGTCTAACTGCTTGTCCAGGCTGGCAGAGATCGTAGCGGCTGAGACTGGTGGCAAGGCTGTTCAGAGCGTGATCAGCAGGCAGTTTAAAGACGACAAATGAGCAAAGAACAAGCATTCGAATGGGGCTACATGTCTGACTGACTGTCTGATGAGAATGAGCATGAGCCTGAGCCTGAGCCTGATCCCAAACCTTGGACAAATGATCCCAGGTGTGCCACTGCCATGTCAGGGTCACAGGATAGAAGAACCATAGGATCACAGACATTCTTTGATTACTGCTGCCTCATCTCACTCTAGAGTACAATGGTGATCTCTCTTACCTGTGGTAGTGCCATTGGGCCTTCTCTTGATGCCTGCCAGAGGCACATCATCATCAGAGGAGGCCATCACACAAGTGCTGACACTTTGAAAACGCCGCAAGAGACACCAGTCTGCTGCTTGAGGCCTCTGGGTGCAGAAAAATAGTGAATAGAGATGGCTATGCGGCCTGGTGAATCGTAGACAGCGGCCTAGGACAGCTTGAGACGCCAGGAAAGAGCGTGGGACTCAAGAGGATATTCCAGATTAGGCCAATCGGGGGGTGGCTGCAGGCCAAATGAGTGACAGCAGAAGATCAAAATTGCCACTGCCAATGCCAGTGATGTGAAGAGTGAGAAGAGAGTAGTAGTGAAGACGTACGAACGCTGAGAACGGAAGAAATGCTGAGAGGAAAGAGCGGCCAGTGGAGGTAGGTGGTAATACCTTCCTCAGCGCAGTCCGGCGGCTGAGCCCCACAAAAAAAAACACCGGAAGCGGTTTGGCGCGACTAGTCACGTGAGAGCAAGCTCCGCGGCCGCCCCGACAGCAGGTGCACTGACTGACAGAGGCCCAGCTTGTCTCAATCCTACCACAACCCACACAGCCTTTCGCGGCCACTGCATCTTCTGTTGTGTGGAGAAGCTGCAGACTGCCCAAGATGCTGTCCCGAGCCGCCAGACCCGTGCTGGCAGTCAGCAGTGGTGTCGTCGCCCGGTAAGCTCGTCGTCCACCTCGTGCGGGCCCGGTGCTACTGAGCGTGGTCCAATGGCCCGAAATCGAGTGCTGACTGGGTTCTAGAGCTGCAATGCCCCAAGCGGCCACCTATGCCACGCTCCGAGAAATTGAAGGTAATGATCTTGGCGGGCACAGTCCCACCACCAGGTACGGAAACAGCGGTGGCTGACCGGCACAGGCCGCCTCAAGTCGATCCGCAACATTGAGAAGATCACCAAGACAATGAAGATTGTGGCCTCGACCAAGCTCACACGTGCACAGAGGGCCATGGTGGACTCGCGGACCTACGGCCAGACCTCGGAGCTGGTGTTCAAGGAGGCCGAGACCAAGTCGGTCGAGGGCGAGAAGAAATCGCTGCTCGTGGTCTGCTCGTCCGACAAGGGTCTCTGTGGTGGTATCCATTCCGGTCTCAGCCGCACCACCCGCCGTCTGCTGGAGGAACATCCCAACACCGACATTGCAATCATTGGCGAAAAGTGCAAGGCCCAGCTGAGCCGATCGAATGGCAAGAACCTGGTCTTGAGCTTCTCTGGCATTGGTAAGGACGTGCCCACGTTCACGGATGCTCAGGCCATCGCGGACCAGCTGGTGTCACTGCCGGAAAACTACTCGAGCATCAAGATCCTGTACAACAAATTCATCAATGCCCAGTCTTACGAGCCGTTTTCCATCGAAGCCTACTCGGAGGAGGCCATTGTCGAATCGCCAAACTTTGCCGCATTTGAGATTGACGACGATGTGCTGGGCAACCTGCAAGAGTACACTCTGGCCAACGCTTTGTACTGGGCATTGGCTGAGGGCCATGCCTGCGAGCAGTCTGCACGCCGAAATGCCATGGATGTGAGTGCCAGGATTTGTGTCTATCTGTTTGGTGCATGGTTTGCTGACTATGAGCACAGAACGCGTCTAACAACGCGGCGGATATGATCAGCAGGTTCACGATTCTCTACAACCGAACTCGACAGGCTGTCATCACGGGCGAGTTGGTGGAGATTATCACAGGTGCAACTGCTTCGGAGGACATGTAGACGTGAGAAGGGCAGACAGCATTGTTGTACATAAACAGCCTCCTGCGACTCAGCTGCTCTTCGCAGTCAACGTTTCCGTTAAGTGAATCCCTTAAAACCCGGCTTATTTGCCCTGTTCTCGTCCTCTCCCGGTAGAACTAGGCAGAAATGGTGTAGAATATGTTTGTATTAGACGGCCTATGATTAGAAGCTACTTAGTATGTCTAAAAGCGACTGTATCGAAGATAGATAGACTGTGTGTACAGTCCCACGTGTGATCATTATCCTTCGGTCTAATCAGTCGGCAACATCAAACATCAAATCCCAAATTGCGTCGCTCATCATCGGTGACGCGCGCCCACTCAAGCAGCAGGCGGAAGAAATAAACCTCCATATCCTCCTTGCGGAGCACGCGGCTGCTCCACTCGCGGCCCGCCAGCGCAATCGTCTCGGCCTCGCGCTCATGCGGCGCCCACACGACCCTCTTGCGCCACAACCCGCCACGGCTGTACGTCCACCCGTCAACGCCGGCAAAGTACGCCAGCGTCGACCACACGCCGTGCAGGCGCAGGTCGACGGGTACAAAGTGTTTCCACGCCGTCAGCCGTGAGTCGTACCATTCGCGGAACAGTGCGGTTTTGAAGGGCAGCGAGCGCGACTGCAGGAAGGGCAGAAAGCGGCCGGAGAAGCCGGCACCGTCGAGGTCGAATAGGTACTTGTATTGCCAGTGCGCTTGGAAGTCGGTTGTGGGCACGCTGGCCGGCGAGAATTCGGCATCTTGGTCAGTGCAGTCGCGCATGCCGCAGCGGGAGATGTGGTCGACCACGCGCGCGTCGACAGAGAGGCCGAGTGTGGACACAGATGAGCCCGGTAGGGTGACGTAGGTGAATGACGTCCTGCTAGTGGACGGACTAACGGTCGGGAGGAAGAGAGTGACGTCGTCGTGCGGGTGCGCGGTCAGGTTGTTGGCAAGATGGATTAGACGTTGGCGTGCCATTCCCCGCCATGTGGGGTCACTGGAGCTGACGCCCTCGGACGTGGCCCCGCGCCAGAACAGGGTATTTTCCTTGTCAGAGAATGGCGGGTCGAGAAAGCCTGGCATGTAGCCTGGCTCGTTCTCCTTCCCGCTGTACTCGGACGGCGCGTAGAAGACTTTGTCCATGTAGTTCCACGCAGATGGGTAAAGGATGTCATTATAAGGATGCGGCTTTGACTGGCTGAAGACGGGCCGGAGCGAGTGTGTTGCCTTGAAGGCAGCGGGCGACAGATAGAAGCCGTGGAGATAGGCTAGGTCGGGCTGGTGACACACGTCGGCAGCCAGGGTCCAGTTGGATAGAAATTGCCCGGTCGAGTGCGGCTCAGCGCAGGAATAGCAGAAGGTGGATTGCGAAGCGATGCGGCTGCGTGCACGACTGGCCGATGACGGAGGGCAACCAACGGATCCGAACGGGCCAAAGGTGTTGTGAAAGGAAAGGTCGTGGAATACCGTGTCGCGGTTCGGCACCTTGGTGATGGGACGCCAGCCAGAGGCGCGGTTTGGCGACCAAGACGCGGTGCCAAACGATTTGGTGGCTTCTCCCTGGCGGCGGAGCGACTGCAGCCGATCATATGGCACTGCCACGCGCGACTCGTCATTGAGGTTGAAGGCGAGGTCCATGTCGGGAAGGTAGCGAGCGAATGCATTGACGAGGACGGTGATTCCCTCCAGCATCCATCGATGGGTTGGCAGTATATTCTCTTGCACTGTTGCAACTCCACCACGGATGGAGATGCCAGCGATCTCGTTCCACGGGTTGGAGATTATCTCCCACGTCTGTTGGCGTATATCCGCTGGATGGATGGCCCAGAATGGCAGAAGGTCTTCATATATTTGATCGTATTCATCGAGGATGACGGTTGACCGATTTGTGGCGTATTCCCACCAGATATCGAATCCAGGAGGCGGCGTTCTGCCATAGCGATCTTTGTACCTCGATACAACTTGCGCTAAGGAGGGATCGAGCTCTGTTGCCTTGAAGTATGCTTGATGAGACCGGTCCGCGTCTAAGAGCAATAAGTCGATAGGATGAGAACTCAGCAAGGACTGCTTGATCCAGGCGGGCACTAGTAAAATGACGATGACTAGCAGCTTGAGTCCAGGCCGCACAGGACCAGGCTCCCGAGGATCCAGGGTGTGGCGAACTTGATGGAAGCTCCACCATCCAAGATAGATGAGAAAGAAGCCGAATGCCAGGGTAATAGGCGGTGCAAGCGGGAAGGGGTCACGGAAAGCCCAGAGGAAAGCTGTAACTGGGAGCAGTGTGCCAAGAACGGTCAGCGCCAGCGCTAGACTGAAAATACCAGAGACGACTATCTGAACTGTGTGTCAGTGGACGGCTTCGCCGGAACTGGCAGTACCTACCGTATGTAGAGCCGAGATGAGCAAAACAGACAGCAAAATTGACTGCAGGAAGATAGCAGACGAGGTAGCCAGAAAGGAGGGCGTATCCAAAAGTAGCAGCCAGACCCTCCACTCCGGTTTGAACACATACAGAACAGCGCCCACGAGAGTCCAGATCAAGGCCGAAACGAACAGCACCGTGCCCCATAGCAACACATTTATGTTTGAAGACGTAGCCGAACTGTTCGCTCGGGCCATCGTTTCATACACAAGCAGAGCAAGAGCAAAATCCAGTATCATGCCGCAGACCTGGAGCAGAGGAATCAAGTGCTGCTGTCCGCCAGTAATTGGACAGATATACGTTGAATTAAGTGGACGCCATATACTCAAAAGGATGCTGCACCCCAGGCATACAGCGGTGATAGGAGGTATGTACCAGGAGCCGGGACGGAGTCTGTACCTGTTGATGAGGAGTTTGAGCCTCGCGACCAGACCGGCTGTGTCTTCTGAGGGCAAGTCGAGGTGGTAGCGTTGCGTGCGCACACAGTCGTATGTTAAAAGGAGGAGCGGCAGCCATACCTCAACGCTACTCAGCGTGCACTCTGTGGCCTTGCTTACCTGCCGGTAGACCTCTAGACGCGCCGTGATAGCAGCAACGGCCGCTGCCAGCACTGGTAAGCAGATGCGAAGGTTGTGTAGCCTGGCATCGTCCGGTGGTGTCTTGGCGCTGGGAAATGACGAGCTCACATGGGTTGCCGGCGAGGTTGCGAACAACGCGGGAATCGCTTTAGCAGTGCTCACCAGCGTAAACGCGGCCACGCCCAGTGCAACGACAAAGATGTGCACGGGGCGGTCGTATGCAATCGATGTCTCGTACGAGAACACCAACAGCGCCGCACTGGACAGCGCGACCCTACCAAGCGCCAATCAGCCAGTGCATCTTGAGGTAAAGGCAGGAACTTACCACAAGCATACAGTGTCAATCCTTATCATAGCTTTGCGGCATGTTCCGCTGGCATCCCGTGACTGGGACTGATGCCGGCGGAGAATCAAAACAGCTCTATTTCGGTAAGTCAAAGCGCATGACGGTGACCGCAATGATGCTGGAGATATAGGGGATATGGAGGATGCTCTGCGTCGAGCCAGCCTGTCGCTGTCGATCTCGAGCTCGTCGTCAAGCTGAACGAGTTCGAACACGTGGTGGTAGAAGGTTTTATTCCTGTGGATCGACAGAAAACTAAAAACATGTGGGGTGGTGCTCTCCGACGCAAGTGCTACGTTAGCGCTTTTTCCTGGTAGCTCTAGCTGGCCCCACAATTCTGCCACCGCCAAAAAAAGTTTCGAGCTGGTGAGAAACTTCGAAACTTTCCACAAATGTGCTGCATAAACGTTAGCAGAGCGAGACATGGAAGATTCGGTGTGATTTGATGATCAATCTAAGACCAAGTTGCAAATGTGCAGTGAGCAAAGCCCTCACTAGTGGGGCACCTGCTACTTGCAACCTCGTACCTTCCACCTGCCAAGTCTGACTCGCGACTGCCGTAATAAGTCGTCGACGGCGACCCTGTCGACGACAACCGTCCCGACCCCACCGCCTCCCCATCTCGTGCGTGTACCAAAATGCCGCGCAAGGCCATCGACTCTCGCATCCCTGCGCTGATCCGCAACGGCGTCCAAGAGAAGAAGCGCAGTTTCTTCATCGTCGTCGGCGACCGCGCCAAGGACGTCATTGTGCACCTACATTATATCATGGGCAGCGTCGACATCCGGCAGAATAAGTCGGTGCTGTGGGCATACAAAAAGGACCTGCTAGGCTTCTCCTCCCACCGTAAGAAGCGCGAGGCCAAGATCAAGAAAGAGGTCAAGCGCGGCATCCGTGACGCCAACGCCGACGACCCCTTCGAGCTCTTTGTCACCCTTAACAACATTCGCTATGTCTTCTACAAGGAGACCGATAAGATCCTCGGCAACACCTACGGCATGTGCATTCTGCAGGACTTTGATGCCCTCACCCCCAATCTGCTGGCCCGCACCATTGAGACCGTCGAGGGCGGCGGCCTTGTGGTGCTACTGCTCAAGGGCATGCGGAGTCTGAAGCAGCTGTACACCATGTCTATGGATGTCCACGCCCGCTACCGCACCGAAGCCCATGATGACGTCGTTGCCCGCTTCAACGAGCGCTTCATCCTCTCAGTCGGCAGCTGCCAATCGTGTCTGGTTGTCGACGACGAGCTCAATGTCCTGCCGATCTCTGGCGGCAAGAACGTGCAGCCGCTTCCGCCCGTGGTCAGCGAGACCGATGACGCAGACCCACGGAAGACGGAGCTAAAGGCGATCAAAGACAGCATGGCCGACTCACAACCCGTCGGCAGTCTCATCACGCTCGCCAAGACCGTCGATCAAGCAAAGGCCCTGCTGCAGTTTGTCGATGCCATCTCTGAGAAAACGCTGCAGAGCACCGTCACCCTCACTGCTGCCCGAGGCCGAGGCAAATCCGCTGCCTTGGGTGTCGCAGTTGCAGCCGCTATCGCCTACGGTTATAGCAACATCTTTGTCACCTCACCTAGTCCCGAGAACTTGAAGACCTTCTTCGACTTTGTCCTCAAGGGCTTCGATGCTCTTGGCTATCTTGATCACACCGACTACACCCTCTTACAGTCCACCAATCCTGACTACCATAAAGCCCTCGTCCGCATCAACGTCCACCGCCAGCACAGGCAGACCATTCAGTACATTCAGCCGCAAGACGCTCATGTCCTAGGTCAGGCCGAGCTGGTCGTGATTGATGAAGCAGCCGCCATTCCCCTGCCCCTCGTACGGAAACTCATCGGCCCCTATTTGGTCTTCATGGCCTCTACCATTAATGGCTACGAAGGCACCGGCCGCTCGCTGTCGCTCAAGCTCATTCAGCAGCTGCGTCAACAATCGAGAGCCGGTGCCGGCGTACGGGCCGATGAGACCGAGGTAACAGACAAAGACACCAGTAAAGTCTCCAAAGAGCCCAAATCCTTCACCGGTGGCCGTAAGCTCAGAGAAATCACCCTCGCGGAGCCCATTCGATATGCAGCGGGTGATGGTGTGGAGAAATGGCTCAACAAAGTACTGTGTCTTGATGCCACCCTGCCCAAAGCAAAGACCAATGTTCATGGCACCCCCCATCCGTCCACCTGCCAGCTGGTCCACGTCAACCGAGACACCCTCTTCTCCTTTCATCCCGTCTCGGAACAATTCCTACAGCAGATGATGGCCCTGTATGTCGCATCACATTACAAGAACTCCCCCAACGACCTTCAGCTTATGTCCGATGCTCCCGCACATCAACTGTTTGTTCTCATACCCCCTATCAAACAAGATGCTACTACCCTGCCTGAGCCTCTATGTGTGCTTCAAGTCGCCCTCGAGGGTCGTATCAGCAAGCAATCTGTCTTGAACAGCCTCACACGCGGCCAGCGCGCTGGTGGCGACCTGATCCCTTGGCTCGTCAGTCAACAGTTCCAAGACTCGGAATTCGCCAGCTTGTCGGGGAGCAGGGTCGTAAGGATAGCAACTAATCCCGAGTATCTCAACATGGGCTACGGCAGTCGAGCACTCAAGCTTCTCGTCGACTTCTACGAGGGCAAGTTCGTGTCGATCTCGGAATCAGGCGCCACCACCCAACACCTAGAGCACATGCCTCGTGTGTCCGACGAAGAGTTGGAGAATGCCAATTTGCTTGACGACGACATCAAGGTTAGGGACATCAGCAAGATGCCACCATTGTTCAGCAAACTCGACGAAAGACAACCTGACCAGCTTGACTACCTCGGTGTGTCATATGGTCTCACTCAGCAGCTCCACAAGTTCTGGAAGCGAGCCTCCTTTGTGCCCGTCTATCTGCGTCAGACAGCCAACGAGCTGACAGGCGAACATTCCTGTGTCATGCTTCGGCCCCTTTCCACACCCACCTCCAATGACAGTTCTTGGCTGCCGGCGTATGCTCAAGACTTCCAGCGGCGCTTCCTCACGTTGCTCTCCTATCAATTCCGAACCTTCCCAGCCGTCCAGTCGCTATCCATTTCCGAGTCAGCCTCCCGCGCGTCCAATGCAGAAGCGTCCAAGGTCTTGACCAATGCTAGCATGGATGACATCTTCTCGCCTTTCGACCTCGCTCGGCTCGACTCGTACGCCAACAATATGCTTGATTATCATGTCATTCTCGATCTTATGACACCGATTGCTCAATTGTACTTCACAGGCCGATTATCCAATCCTCCGTGTAACGTCAATCTCTCCGGTGTGCAGCAGAGCATTCTTCTGGCCATCGGCCTGCAGCGAAAAGACTTGACTGAACTCGAAACCGAACTCAATATCGCCAGCAATCAGCTCTTGGCCATGTTTGTCAAGATTATTCGCAAGATCAGCACCGCTTTCAGAACCTTGCAGGAGAAGGCCGTCGACGAGAGCCTGGGCGTGAAGAAGAGTGTTGCATCCGCAAATAGCATTCAAAAGCATGTTGAAGCACCAGAGAAGCCAGATCTAAACAGAGTGCCACGCCAGCCGCCCAGCGAGAAGTCTCGAGACCAAACTACAGCGTTCTCAAACGGCGTAGATGATAGTACCAGGGCGAAGCAGCGCGCCCAGATCGATGCCCTTCCGTTGGAGCAGTATGAGCTTCCAGATGCGAATGGATCTGAAAATAACAAGCCAAAACTCCCCGCAGAAGGTGACAGTTTAAGCTCCGAAGACGCAGAAGATGCAATCTCAGGCGAAGAAGACGCCGAACACCCCCATAACATGAATGGTGAGTCCTCAATGGCCCAAAAGCGCAAAGCCTCAGATGCCGGCCTCGATGATGACACCAACGCTGTTGGCTCCCTCCTCTTCGAAGACACCACCGCTCAGGATGTTGATCTGTCCACTTTCACCGGCGACAGCACGAAAAAGGAGACGAAGAAGAACAAGAAGAACAAGAAATCCTCTGACCATGCCAAACACAAGAGTACGTACAAGGACAAGAAAAGGAAAAAGAACGAGCGGAAAAGGGCCAATAACCCGGAAAAGGGCCGGAACAAGAGATGAGTCAAGTCTAGGATTAATAATGAAATATATGTTGATGGATACTTCGATACCGCCCTCGTGTTCATCACATCCCTTTCCCACCCCTTGCCAATCTATATACAGAACGCTCCT
This sequence comes from Chaetothyriales sp. CBS 134916, assembly GCA_003709845.1. Classification (NCBI taxonomy): domain Eukaryota; kingdom Fungi; phylum Ascomycota; class Eurotiomycetes; order Chaetothyriales; family Domatiomycetaceae; genus Domatiomyces; species Domatiomyces globalis. Next base: position 24,221 of record QQXO01000164.1, on the reverse strand, counting down.
CAATCTCTCTTCCGAGTTTCCAACCGGGATAGGGGTTGGAGAACCTACAGAAAACTGTGTACTGGAGAGAGAGGGCTGTGAGTATTCTGAAGAAGAGGTGTTAAGGAAAGATAAAGACAAGGAAGCATTATCATGCCTTGAACTTTGTAGCCAAGTCAGCCAGCCAGCTAGTCAGTCAGTCTCTGTTTCACCACCACCGCCACAGCGGCACCATTATTATTATTATTATTATTATTATTCACACTCTCTCTCTTCTTCGTTCTGTCTTTGTCTTTGTCTATGTCTCTGTGCTATGCCTGTCTGGTGCGCTTTTCAGCTCGGGAGTGAAAGCACATTCGTCCGGAATCGAATCACGATGGTCTCCACTCACCATCGTTATCTGCATAATACTTCTTCTGCTTCTGCTTCTTATTATTGACCTGTCTCGCTTTCCGCTGCTGTTTTGGCGGTCTTCTTCCAGTCCTTGGCATTTCTTCTCCCTTGCGCTTGCGTGCGGGGTTAGTAGTGGTAGTAGTGGTGGTAGGAGATGGTGGTGGCGATGTTATTGGCGATATCATAGACCTCCCGCCGAGAAAATGCGCTAGATCAGCGTCCCGTTGCAGCGCTTGAATGGGCCATTCTTCATCCTCTCCGTTGTAGAACCGATCCGCGCCCTCAACCGCAATCTTGTTCCTAGTGTCCCAAATGCCGTGCACAATAGGCTTGTTGTTGTCCGCCTTGTTAGGGCGGCTGAAGACTTGGTACAGGCCAAAGCGATACGGAACGTGGTCTCGCTGTCTGTTGCCAGCTAGTTTGTTGTCGTTGTTCTTCTTCTTCTCCTTCTCTTTCTTCTCATGGTCAAACCTGATACGGCTTCCGACGTAATTGTGGATGATTTCGTCCATGGACTCGCGCTCGGCGAGGGTAGAGTCTTTGAAGTAGCGCCACCTGAATCCTCGGAGATTGTTGACAGTGCGGGTAGAATGGTCTTCGGATAAAAATCCAGGCTTGGTCTTAAGGTTGATCTTGAAGTACGGCTTTTGGACCAACAGTTTGATAGTTGGAAGATGTGGAAGATGCGCTTCTTTGTCTCGGCCTTCGTCTGATGGCGCTGTTATGGGAAAACCGAGTTTCTGTTGAGAACTACTCGGTGTGTCTTTAGTCAGGTCAACTGACGCACTCTCGTCATTTTGAGTGGCCGGCCCGGACTCAAAGACTGCCTCGCCACTACTCTGGATCGATATGTCTGAACTGATCGTATCGGCACAGTGGTCAACTTCGGGCTCTGCGCTGGCATTCTCGGCTCGGCTTCTGGGAGGAGTCCTTTTCGTCTTCTTGTCATGTAAGAGTGAGGCCATGGCGTCGTACTGGTCATACAAGGTTTTGGCTGAGTCGATGCGGACCTGAGTGTTCTTCACTTGGCTCGCAAATTTAAAGCCTTGCTTGAGTCTTTCCAGGTTCCTGAGATCACGTCGGAGGCTCTGCATCTCCCACAAACAATAGATTTCGAGATCACGCCCGATGGGATTGTAAGGCGTGCACTGGGTGATGCGATACCAATCACCTTCGCATATGTCTCTATTAAGGCGCTCGAGTATCTCTTCCAAAATATCATGGTCGTCATGAAGATCGGCACTGAGCAGTCGCTGTTCGATCTCCTTCATGGTCAATCCAGCCTCTTCAAGCTCCCCAACGGTGACTGGGTATTTGGGCTTCCCCTTCCATGTATATTTGATAACAATCTCGTGGGATGGACTGACGACTCGCTTTGACCCTTGATGCTGGTGTACGTGTGTGCCAAGTATGTCCGCGGCGAGTTTGTGGTTGAATTGATAATTTGCACTGGGGCGAAGAGCTGTGGTTTCTTCATTTTGGGCATTGAGTTTGTCGAGATTTTGTGGGATGAGCCCTTGTCGCATGCCAACAAGCCAGACGTTCTCCATCTTTTCAGCGATGACTTTGATAAGTTCCCTTCTTCTCTCGTCGTCTTGGATATGAGCTGCCCACAATCCCCATCTCTGCATGTAGGTCAAGATCTGCAAATAGACGGGTAAATTCGGTGGAGGGAGGATGTCAGCGCTGAACCGGTCCAAATAATTATTCATTCTCACTGCTTCCTGCTGACCAAGCACTCTGAGAGATTCAGGTGGAGCTGAAGATCTATCTTGTGGCCGAAGCCTTTCTTCAGTGTGTACGATATCATTCAGCTGGTATCGAGTCAGCCAAGACTGATTTGACGCATCTTTGCATTGATTGTCTTTGTTTGTTGTCGCACCATCGCAGTCAAGAGGATGGCTTGAGTCGACTGCACGAGGCGTGGGATCAAGGTGAGACTCCTCTACGTTCGCGGTAGTTGCAACGGCATAGTCAGTATTAACCGAGTGTTGTGCTTCAACCACCTGTTTTTCTTGGACCATGTTGTTGTTCGATATGAGGGTGTTCATAGCATGCAGATACCTTGCAATCAACAAATGATTTGTGAGCATTTCCTTAATCCTGTCGCTGAAGCGTCGTTAGAATGAGTCAATGGGACTTACTTCAGTTCAATGTTGCTTTTGATGACCATCAGCACTTGAATCTTCGCTGACAGTCTCCAGAGGTCGTTTTCAGAGATAGAGGGGGGAATTAGTGAAGCCAAGGTATAAGAGAGAGCGCAAGATAGATCGGTTGCGAAATCAGCTGGCAGTGTTGAAAGTTTCAAGTGAAATTCCCAACACCAAATAGAAGCGGGCACCGATCTAGATCATTCACTAATCGCGTGACCTACATGGTCCGTGAGCATCGGCAACACCAACAACAAGCAGAAAACAATAAAAAAAGACCTAGAGGGCCGGAGACCAAACGCGGGTCGGAGTCCAAGGCCGACTTTATTGTGAGATTTCACTACTCCTAGTAAATTGGGCCAAAACAACCATGTTGTTAGATACTCAGTCGTATCTGGCCTCAGACGGTCATCTGATGAGATGGATTATGATGACTTGATTGTTCTATCTATCTGAGGAGCTCTCAATAATGAGCGATGTATGAACATCTATCCGTCTTGGCGCTGCTAGCCAATAGCGAGCGCGCATTTGACACAGGCTGCCTCTGATATCAGGCTGACAAGGCTGTCGATACCTCCAGTTGCTAGGTTAACAACAGTGAAGACTGAATCGGGCAACAGCTACTAGACAACTAGTATGGAGGGTTGTGTGAGGCAATAGGTAGAACTGTATGAGGTAAAGAACCTCTAGTGCAGAGGCTGTGTAATAGGCAGTCAGCCCTGGAGGACTGCTGCCTTACGACCCGGGTATGATAAGTATACGAGGGGAGTAGGAGTATCCGGTGACTCTCCAAGCATTGAGTCTTGTACTGTCCTAGACATAGAGAATTCCAAACCAATCTAGATATCTCTCATCCTCCTCTTTGCCTTCCATCCCTGGAAGACTCTAACAAACCATAAGTAGAAACAAAATGCATCACAACTCGTCGTGGTAGGCCTCGCTGGACACCTCAGGCTCTGGTGCAGCTTCAGAGATTGTATCATCCTTCTTGTCAGTGCCTTCAGATACAGAGGTTGATGGAGATGATGGCTCTGCTTGTGTTTCTGATGACATGGTGGCGTCATCCTCATTGTCAGTGTCTTCAGATTCTGGAACTGATGACGCCGATGGCTCTGCTTCTGTTTCCGATGTGTCATGTTGACCTTTAAACCCATCCGGAAGCTTCTGTTTCGCGCCTTCACCGAGCTTAATAGCGTCCACAAATGTCTCAATAGCAACAAGGTCGTATCCCTCTTCAGAATACCGCCTCCACCAGCCGCGTTTATTGTTTAAAGCGATGATTTCTAAATCTGAAACATGTCCTAAGCCGAGTTCGGTTCGGATGGCTTTAGCTCTTTCATTCTCAGCAGGAACGCCGTAAAAGGGAAACGTGTGGTCTTTGCGCTTGCTATGCTTATCGGCAATTTCTGCAAGCGAGTCCAAGGCGTTGACTGCTGGCTCTGGTAGCAGGGCTTCAGGATCCGTACCAAGGGGTAGGAGAACAAGGATGCAGGTGCCACTCTTTTCGGCAATGCACTTCTCCTCGAGCTCTGCAGGAGTTGCCAACGTGGGAATCGGAGGAGAAGCTTCGGGTTCCGGAACCACTATCGGCTTCTCTTGTTCGACGACAGGCAAGGGAGACTCGGTTGGGATATCGTCGAGAACGATAGTGGTGGAGCCCGCGACGTCTTCAGAATGAGAAGCTTTGTGGGCTTCGGAAGCTTCTGATGAGGAGGCAGATGTTGTTGATGATTTCTTGGCCTCTTTGGCCGGCTTTGCAAAAGACGATGCCTTAGCCTTCTTTGGGGCCGGGTCCGGATTGGGAGGAGCAGCTTGGCTGAGAAAATCACTGAGAGGCTGCTTTTTCATCTCATCAGTGTATACAATGGGATCTTGGCCATCTCCTGGAAGGAGTACAACAGACGGGAATTTATCAATGCCAAACGTCTGAACGACAGCTTGCTCTGTGCTGCGAATTTGTGCAATTCTGATGCTCCCCAAAAAGTCCACAGCCAAGGATCGAATGAGAGCACTCGTGGTGCCCTTCTCGGTGAAGAGGATCGCTTTGGCTGCTGTCGTCGTGTCGGCCAGCCACTCTTCTACATCTGCCTCCTTCAGCCGCTTAACATGGTTGGGAATCTTGTCAACCACGGCATCCACAATGGCCTTGGCCTCTCTCGGTCCTTGGTAGTCCTCAACAATGGGCTTGCCACGTTTCTTGCCCGGGCGGACGATCTTGAGGGTGGGGAAGCCCTGCACGCCAAAGGAGGCACAGAATGGCTTATTGTCTTCCTCATCGCAGTTGACGGCAGCGACCTTGGCGAGGCCAGCGAGATTCTTGGCTGCCTTCTCATATGCGGGCTTCAGACTCTGGCAGTGACCACACCATGGAGCATAGAATCTAGACCAGGGTTACTGAGTGGGGACATGAGACGCGAGCTGGCCCAAACCTACTCGACGATCTGCAACCAGCCGTCAGCATCAGTCCCATGTATAGCTACGGCGGTCTGCTTACAGAGGTGTGGTTGGACTGAGCTACAAGCGAGTGGTAGCTCTTAGCATTAAGCTGGAGTACCGGGGAGTTCTTGCCGTATAGACCATCCGCAGCAACCAAGCTTGTGGTCAAGGTCAGTAGCAAAACGACCGGGGCTGGAACCATCATTGCTGGATCTCGGTTGATTGTTAATTAGTTGTGCTCAGGGATCAACGCATCAAGGCACCGGATGGTAATGTGTCAGCCAGGGCGGAGGTGCATCAGGGGTCCCCATCGTTGTGCGAGTGACACGGGGGCACGTGAGGAATGCTTCTGCCAGTCTGTCAACATCGTGCCTTCCCCTTCAGGATAGCCTCTTTCCCCGCTGCAGTCGGGGGAGATTACAGTACTGGTAACTGAGTACCTTAACCCCTAATTCCGGGTTTGCATACCTGTAACATTGATTTCAGTTTTCCCGATATTATTGCTCCCTTATTTATTAAGAGTGCCATCGTCCTGGAGCACTGGAGAATAGATCTCATCTACAGTCAGAGACATGGCTACCTCAATCTTACACGTGTTACCAGCCGATTTTCGCATTGGCATGTTTCGTGCATTATTACGCAAGACTCCTTGGCCCCAAGCTGGAGTTGTAACCTGTTACGTACTATGATCACCCGCCTCCGGCGGCTTACGATTGTCCAATGTAAGGTACTGTACATACCGCCAGCAATTTTAATGCAAGCAGCACAGCTACTCTTTCACTTATCGCGGCAGAATACACGTCGCGTCACAGTGCCGGATGCCATCAGACGAGGACAAGCTCACGAGTGAGACGATGGGAAATGTGGCTACAAAGATCGCTGACGTATTCACATGTTCTCACTATCCAGCCCACAAGGTGCCGAGTTTTTGGCTTTGAAAATTTTTATTTTATCATATCTTATCAGGTATTGATCATCTATGTACTCTGGAGTTGATCTACCTTGACGACATGCCAAGCGTCACCCTGACACGACGGCGTACCCTGGACATCATCCCTTTACCCACATTGTTATTCTAATTATGTTCTGGATCTACTTTCCAACTCCCGACATCGCTCAAGGTGGGCTTCTTTCTCAGAGCAGGGCTCAACAGGTATTCCCGGACCAATGCTGCGCTTTCTTCCTGGGCTGTTCGCCCGACATCTTTCTGCTGCTTTCGATTCCAATGTGCTGTGGTATGCGAGGTCGAATCTTCTCTTGCTAGTTTTGTTCACTTTAGGATTCCCCTAGTTTCCCACTTCCCATGAGATACTTTAATTGGACCCCTGCTTGAAAGCCATGACATCTGCAGACAGGCCCTCTTCTGGCATCCAAAATCCTCCAGATGACAAGACGATCCCGTCAAGTAGCCCTAAGGCCAAAGGGTCTAAGAACATCGATGAAGAGGAGAATACAGCCAATGCTGAGTCGCACTCGGTCGACGAACAGAGCATCAGTGTTCAGGACGAAGCTTGGGGGAAGCTTGGCAAGCTTTACCTCTGGATTGGGTAGTGTTCAAATCAATTTACTGTCATCACTGACTGATCTGATCCAGTGTGGTTTTGATGTGGACAGTTTTGTAAGTGGCCTATCTTTCTGGCCACCGGATGCTAACCAGTGTAGCGAGCTGGACCACACAACCATGTATAACTATCAGAACTATGCTGCCTCCGAGTTCCGGCAGATATCGGCTTTAGGTGTCATCTCGGCCGCAGGCACTCTGGTACAAGCAGTCATGAAACCGCCAATCGCCAAAATCTCTGACATTGCTGGGAGAGCTGAGACTTACTGTGCAGTCGTTCTCTTCTTCATCATTTCCTATGCACTATGTGCATCCTCTAATCGATTCGCTCAGTATGCCGGCGGCTACATTATCTATAGCATCGGCGTAACTGGAATGCAAATTCTCAACCAGGTTATCGTCGCGGATGTTACTTCATCAAGATGGCGCGGCTTAGCCAATGGACTTGCCACTCTGCCCTTTTTGGTCGTTCCCTGGGTGTCAGCCTTCATCAGCGAGAGCGCTATTGACACAATCGGCTGGCGATGGGGCATTGGCATTCTGGCAATAGTTCTCCCCATCTGCTCCCTCTCTGTCATTGCTCCTGTCTTCATATTTCAACGCCGAATGACGAAGATTGGTGAAACATTGCAACACAAAACAAGCATCCATGACTTCTTCTCAAAGGTCGACTTTGGCGGCTTGATGTTGCTAACAGGTGGCTTTGCATTGCTTCTTCTCCCTCTTGCCATCGCCGGCAACTTGCCGCACGGCTGGCGCGCGCCTTGGGTGCCAGCAGTCATGGCTGCCGGGGGAGTCTGCCTGGCAATCCTGGTCTACTACGAGTCTCGAATTGCTAAACACCCCGCCATTCCACCTCGGTTTCTGCGAAACATCTCTATATTGCTCGCTTGGAGCATGGGCCTACTTGATGCCTTTGCCTTCAACGTCACCCACGCGTATATGTATGCTTGGGCGACGGTTGTGCATGATTTCTCGGCGCGCAACGCAACTTTCCTGACCTACAGTGCTGGCTGTATGCAAGTCTTGACCGGAATACTCACAGGCTACATCATGTTCAAGTCCCAACGCTACAAGTGGGTTCTAGTCATAGGCGTTGCTGTTCGCCTGGTTGGGTATGGTGTCATGATCAGGTTGAGAGGTGCTAACAACTCGATCGCTGAATTGTTCATTGTGCAGCTGATTCAAGGAATGGGGTCTGGCGTGGTTGGCGCGGTTATTATTGTTGTCGCTCAAATCGTTGTCAAACGTGAAGAGCTGGCTCAGTCAACTGCGTTGGAACTTCTGTTCATCTACTTGGGTCAAGCCCTTGGATCTGCAGTGGCTGGGGCAATATACACGGGTGTTTTCAAGACTGACCTGCGACACTATCTCGGTGATTCCGTGCCGAGCGAGACGATTGACTCTATCTACAACTCTATTACGGAAGCCAGCAGATTTTCAGGCCACGAGAAAGCAGCCGTGAACCACGCATATTCCAATGTCCTACGCTATATGACCATTGCTGCGATCGCTGCCAGCGGGCCGCCTATGATCATGGTCTGGTTTCTACCAAATCTGGAGCTCAGCGACAGACACAACCTGGCTGATACGGCTGACAAGTCTATTCAGGAAGACGGAGAAGGCCGCGGTTTGGGGGCCCTGATTTTAAGGATCAGGCGGCGGATACTAGGGGGAAAGGCGTCTCCGTGAGCTTAGACAGGTCGCAGATGGGTACCACAGATTGTATCGCCGGAGACAAGACTACTGATTGACCACTGGCAAAGAGTCCATCAACCATTGCAAGCTACTGAATGCATATCATCAAATATTTCGGCGATCTTCCCAATTTCGCACCCTGCGGTGTTAAATTCGAATAAGCACCTCCTATTACTCCAAAAGGCGAGAGTTGCGAGGGCCGAGCGGATATTCTATCATAGCCAGAGCAGTGTTGAAGTGCGAAGGTTGTAAACGTGGTAGCGGTGAGAGAAACAGGGCTCCGAACAGCCTGCAAACCATCAAGACTCAAAGGAGAGGCCATACCAACCTGGGCTCGGTACAGCGGAAGTGGAGTACCATATGTCGACAACGGAGCCAGAGCAACATCGGGTAATGATAGTCAGTACCTCACATGAAGCAGGCAGCTCATCAACATGACGGCATCAAGCACTCAATCACATCACCGGCCTGCAGCAAGGCTTAACGTCTTGGCATCCCTCGTCACGTGTATATGGGCGGTGACAGTTGCCCCTTCCCTGAAAGCGTCTTCGCCCCGAAGCGCTTTAGGGGATTCTTCCTAGTCCCGCTTATTATTAGAACTGTTTTGCAACCGCTAGAACAGCCCAAGCAACCCCAGCAGTCCCGGCGAAGAGAGCAGTTGGGCGGCCATCAGCTCTGTCAAGGGCAGGGACAGCAGCAGGGCAAAGCCGCTGCAGTGGGAGGTTAATGCTGCGAGGGCACTGGATAGTATAGAGGAGTAGGGAGGAAGGACAAAGAGATGGATACGGCGTAGCTCGCAGGACAAATGCTCCCCTCAAAGCATGCAACAAGCGGGCAAGCCGCGGCCCGCCGAAACCAGAGGCCCAATGGGGGTTTTATACCCACCAAGGGTTTTTCCCCGCCTATCAAGAAGTAGTTTGGCATAGGCCACATATGCCCCATATAATTAACTAGATGTGAATGGACTTATTATTATTATTATTATTATTATTATTATTATAGTATAATAAGAATCTCCTGATAATATAGCAACCAAAGTTTGAAGTCACAAGACCTAAAAGTGATTGTAGGAGTAGACCTTCCTGTTGCTCCTTATCAGATATGAACGCACATCAGAAGGAGTACCGTATCTGTCGTCGGAAGCAGTTTTTCCGGCCCGCAGGGCCCACTCCTACCACTAACAAGGCGCTAATTATTTAGTGTGGGATTGGCCACACTGCGTCCGATCCGAGCACCGACGACGCCAAGAAGAGGAACGGGCAGCCAGGCGTGCGAGCTTCCCCGAGGAAGCGATTTCTGGAGACAAATCAATCCAAATCCGACGTCAATGTTGACGATACTTACGAATCGAGACGACCGATCCATTTCCTTGCCGAGAGCGCGAGCAACAAGCTCAATCTGGCTCTTATGATCGTCAGCAGCAATACAATCGTTTAACACTTCAGAACCGTACGATTCGCACAAGGATCCTCCTCCGGCTTGGCATTGTAACCATCTTCCACTCCGCCACGCGAACTCCAGCTTCTGATAGGAAGCCCATAGTGATGACGACTTCAATTGTATTGATGTCGTCGGCCGCACCTTGATTAAAATCTGTAGCACCGCGCTCTAGTCTCCTTAGCCGAATCAGATCACTCAAATGCCGACTAAGTTAAGGATAGCATGGGCTGTTCGTTGACATTCCTCCAAGCTGTGCTGAGTCTAGCTCTTGAGATCGACAGGCAACCTGCCACCTGCAGCCTTCGCGATGTAACGCTTCGGATTGCGATTTGGAAGTCCATGTAAGAGTGGCTGCAGATAGGTGCAGCGAGCTGCCCAAGAAAGAGCTCGAGATTTAACAAATTCTCTCCATCTCGACGTCTCCACAAGAGCTGTCCCATCCTGCCCACTTCAAGGGCCATAACACTGGTCGCAAATCAAGATGGCTGCAAAGCTGTCAGCAGCTGTTTTCGCAGCTTTTCTCCCTTTTGTAGTGTCAATTACACCAGAGCAGATGCTCAGTGCTCCAAGAAGAAGCGAAGCAATCCCGAATCCTACAGGAGAGCTAGCAGTCTTTTCGTCCACTAACTATTCGTTCGAGACCCACAAGTCGCATACGGTTTGGAATCTGTTGAATCTCACGAGCGGCGAATACAACTTGCTCTTCAATGGTTCAGACGTCTCGGAAATCGTGTGGGTCGGACCCAAAGCGACAAACGTGCTCTACATCAATGGAACCAATGAAGAAGGAGATGGCGGCATCAGCCTGTATGCGGGCGATGTGACGTCCTTCGATAAAGCGTGAGTCATTTGTAACCGATCTTTGCACCTTTACTTATTTGCCAGGACTCTTCTCGGATCGCTCCCAGCGCCATACTCCGGGCTCAAGGCAGTTGAGACGAAGAGCGGTGACATTCACTTCCTGGTAAATAGCCTAGCATACTCCAATGGCACAGCATATAATGAAGAGCTCGAAGAGAAGCCCCTGAGCACTGCCAGGATCTACACTAGCATTTACGTTAGGCATTGGGACACATGGTTGACGGATAAGAAGTACAACATCTTCGCTGGGAAACTGACCGGGGGTCATCATAGCTACTCGTTTGATGGCAAGCTGGTAAATTTGCAGGCGGGCTTGTCCAACGTGACGAGGTCTGAAACGCCAGTCCAACCGTTTGGAGGTGCCGGAGACTACGACATCTCTCCTGACGGAAAGACCGTTGCATTCTTGACCAAAAATGTCGACCTGGCTTTGGCCAATTATACCTCTTCGCAGGTCTATCTCGTGCCCTTCTCCGGCAAGTCGCCACCACAGCCAATCAATGCCATTGGAGGGCCGGTCACGCCAGAACACGCCCAGGGTGCCTCAGCGGCCCCAACATTCGGGCCAGACGGTTCGAAGATCGCATACCTGCAGATGGATGGGATCTTCTATGAATCAGACAAGAACAAGGTCTATGTGGCATCGACCGATCTAAAGAATCCTAACATCACGGTCCTGGCGGAGGATTGGGACACCACACCCGATCAGTTGGCATGGTCAGTCAATGGCACTTCGCTCTTCGTCGCCGGACCGGATCTAGGCAACGAACGCATATTTGAGATCCCGCTTAATGCCGGTGCAGACTACAAGCCTACAAATATCACTGATCAAGGCGTCGTTTCCGCATTCTCAATATTACGAGACGGCAACATTCTCGTCTCAGATTCGAAAATCTGGTCTTCGGCCGACTTCTACATTATTTCCGCCTCCGGTCACGTGGTTCGCGATCTCTTCCATGCCAATGAAGTTGATGACGAACTCTCTGGCTTGTCGGCAGCCGATGTGTCTGAGTTCTATTTCCGCGGCAACTTCAGCGACATCCAGTCCTGGATCATCTACCCGGCCAACTTTACAGCCAAGAAATCCTACCCTCTTGCATTTATTGTGCACGGTGGGCCCCAAGGCGGCAGCTATAACGCGTGGTCGACGCGGTGGAACTACAAAGTGTGGGCAGACCAAGGCTATGTTGTAATCGCACCCAACCCAACGGGCAGCACGGGGTGGGGAATGGCGTTACAAGACGCGATCCAGAACAACTGGGGCTCATATCCATACGACGACCTGGTCAAGGGCTGGGAATACGTCGCGACCAACTTATCCTATGTCGACACCAGCCGCGGCATCGAAGCGGGGGCCTCGTACGGCGGATACATGACCAACTGGATCCAGGGCCATGACCTTGGCCGCAAATTCAAGGCGCTGGTGACGCATGATGGCAGCCTCAACACCATCGCGCAGTACACGTCGGAAGAGCTGTGGTTCATGCAACACGACTTCAACGGCACCTTGTGGCACGACCGCGACAACTACGAGCGCTGGAACCCCATCAACCACATCAACGAGTGGGCCACGCCACATTTTGTCGTGCACAATGAACTCGACTACCGTCTCCCCATCGCCGAAGGCATCGCTCTGTTCAATATTCTGCAAGAACGGGGCGTACCTAGCAAGTTCCTCAGCTTCCCGGATGAGAACCACTGGGTGTTGAATCGGGAGAACAGCCTGGTGTGGCATAGAGAGATTTTCAAGTGGATTAATTACTATTCCGGCATTGATACCGAGGAAGGGCCGTATTAAGTTACGTAATCCGCGGCGGGAGTGCAAGTTAATTAGTACTGTAGTCCCTATTCTCGAATGTACCACGCAAGCGAACCGCAGTCTGCCTTAGAGAAAGGTTTGCCCTTCAGATCTTAATGCAATCTACATAAACCTAAGGCCCACATAGACAATAAACAAGAGTTATTACTATTATCATAGTTATACTGTGTAGAGGACGTACCATAATTACTAGGAGTACTACAGTGCGTGCACAAGTATTGTTCATGTTTGCACAATGACGACCTGAAGTTAATCCTCCCATCAGAGAAATTGAGTTGTTCTGAGACAGAGAGAAAGATTGGGTTTCCATTTCCTGTAATATTCTCCATACCGGTACTCTGACAGCATTGACAGACAGAAGACTATGTCCCCCTAGCGTCTCAATGGCGCGCGCTCTCTGCCCCTCTCTCATCCTGTTCAGCCACAGTTTCCTGTTCCGCCAGTGTCCCGTTCCGCTCCCGCTTTCCCTCTGCAAACGGCAAGTTAGATGGCATAAGCTGTCGTTTCGGTCTGTTTCTATTTTTGTCAGAGGTATTTCGCAGTGCTAAACCTTGACCCGAAATCTGATGCTTTTTGCATCATTTCTCGCCGCCTAGTCGAATTCATCTGCAAGCCCCCAGCGATGTCCTTCTCACGATCAAAAGGTCGTGCGCTAGGATCGTCGTCGTCGTTGTCTTTCCCGCCCGGCCGCCGTTTCTGCACCTGGTGTGCTTCGTAAAGCGACGGGCCTCTAGATTCGTTGTACTCATTCATTCGCTTTTGGGTGGCTTCTTCGTCGTGGTCGTCGTGTGTGTAGGCATCATGTGGAGACGGCTGCGGGGGTGCTTTGGAGGACGGGGTGTGGGCGTTGTCCTTAACGCCCATCAGCTCACGCTGTAGTCTTGCCTGCTTTTGCCCAGGTGTTTCGTGCCACGCGGCCGAGGCAGCTGCCATAGTTCCAGCTGATGACGGTGTCTTGCCCGTCGCGAATTTCCGGTTTTTGAGCTTGGTGGGATCGATTCTGGCAGACCAGTCGCTGCTCGTGGGAGCCATGGTCATCCACTCATCTCGCTTTGAAGGCACTGCTGGCTGTTGAGGGTCAGGGCCAGCTGCTGCTGCTGTTGGCCGTTGGGGCCCGAGGGAAGCCGTCTTCGTGCCTGCCGCTGTGGGCAGCGCAGGACCAAAATCGTCATCGTCATCGTCGCTGCTGCTGCTGCTGCTGTTGATTTTCGACGCGTCCTCGTCATTCTCATTCTCCCTTGCCTGCGGACTGGACCTAGGCCGTTCACCCAGGGGGGCAGGAGGAGGCGCAGGGCCAATCACACGCGGACGTTTTACAGCACTATCAGGGCACTGTGAAAAATGCTCTGCCTCACCTTCTTCGCTGCCTTCATCACTGTCATCCCGCTTGCGTTTGTCAGCCAAGTGAGGCGGCAACTGAGGACCGACCATGGGCATTTTCGATCGATTCTCCACCTGAGAAGATTCGATAAGCTAATGGACCCAGGACGTTTAAAATGCCTGATGCAGATAGATTGGTTCTTGAAAATTCGCCGCTTGGCCGAAAACAGGGGGAGACAAACTACTGCGTTCGCGTGTTCTGTTGTGTGCTCTGTGCTGTATTCACATGCAGAATACGAGTTTACCTGGATAGTGCCCTGATTCGATTTCAATTATGCAATTACTCAACAGACTCGAACCAGTCCCACCAGGGACCGACAATCCAGTCCCAACTGTGAAGAGGGGGGTGCAGGCGACGGCTCCATGGTATTCCCGTGCCTTTAATGCAGGTCTAAGCGCCTGAAAGGCTTGCCGCCGAGCTTGTCCGCTCCGACTTCACCCCACCACCAGTCAGAACACATGAATGCACTGGTTAGGCTGTACTTCGCCTGCGAGGCGAATGCAGCAAAGTCTCTTCGTGTAGCTATTGGAAGTATTTTCTGCAGTTTCTATTCGGAGAATTATTAGATCTGCACTACCGCACCCGGGCATGTGGCTCTGTCAAGGCGTCAGAGCAGCAGGTTCGGAAAGCAATATTGTGCACGGAGGATCCTCGCCACGACCATGTTCCCATCCACCGTAAAACCAGTCCCCAGCCTTGTGTTTTCACCGCGGAAGAATCACAGTTGACAGAGGCATTGGCAGCTCCAGAAACGGTCGCTTGCGCGGCAGGTAGGTGGACTGCTGACGCTCTAGCCCGAATCAGGTATCCTCATACAAAAAGCTGTCGGCTTACTTCAAGTGCCTTATAGCTTCTGAAGAGCTTCTCGATAAGGATTCATCCAGAGCCATGGAAGTGGCCAGCGTTGTGGCCTCGATCATCTCTGCCTTTGGGAGTGGGAGGGCGCTGTTCCAACGAATGACAGGGAAGAAGCGGACTGGGAAGGGGAGACAAGCCACGCTCTCAGAAGTAGATGCTTGGCTACGAGAGTCTTTGCATAGTCGACCACTGGAGATCTCACGATCATACCAGCAGCACGTACAGAGACATGGACACCGTTACGAGATTGGGGATAGCATAGCTCACTCGAGTCTTGCACATACACTACTCACACTCAACTCCGGCCTGATTAATGTTATCAACCGACTCCTCTCTAGGGAATCCATGACGGATGATGTGTCTCAACGAACGCTGCTCAGCTTGTCCGAGGTGGCGGCTGCAGATACTCTGAATGCGCTGAGCCAATTGAGTCTGAGATTGAACTCTCAGTCAGTACCATCAGCACTGAAGGCCCCGCGTCGACATCCCAAGGAGAAGGCAGGCCAAGAGAAGAGCGAAGAGCTGAGGTTAAAGGGTGGCTCTGGTCAGCCGGCGGCAAAACAGAAATCACGGCCGTCGCCTCTATTAGTGCGAGGGGCCTGGGTCAGGCCAAAGTCCTCCAGCGTCGCCTCGTCATCGAACAAAAAATCCGGTGCTAGCAAGACATCCTCAGCCTCTAAGCATCCGAGAATCAAAACAGAGTCAGCATTGCTCCGAGCGGGAGGAAAGAAAGCGGAGAGGCCAAAATCCAAACAGACGGAGGAGCCTCCCAAGGCCCAAGCAAAGTCAACTCCTGCCGTCGCGCATCAGAAGTGGGTGTCGGAGGTACGACGAGGAGAGGAACGGCAGCCGTCAATGCTCATCGTACCCTCGGATTACTTCTTGCCTCATGAGCCACACGAGGGGCGTATACAGGATGAGGTTGCGCCACGTTCTCGTCCAGATCCAAGAGCTCGCCCGACATCCTCCGGCACTATGTATACAGCGTCAACCAAGATTGGTGAAATTCCTGACAGTCGATCCTCTCGGCAGCTTCAACCCGTCCCAGAATCCAGCTTTGATCCACGTCTGGTGGAGTATCTGATGTCACTACCTGATCGAACTGAGCCAGAGGAGCCAAAGAAAATTACTCGAGGCATGCGATTCTGGAAGAAGGATAGGCGAGTCGTCGAGGCTGCTTGAAGACCAACAGTCTCAAGGATCTTCGCGGGGTGTGAACTTCTACCGACCGATATACCTACCGAGTTGCCAAATACGGTAATAATAATAAAGGGGGCTCGGCATCACCTTTGTCCGAATTTCCACCCCAGTCTTTTCCACCAGTCACTAGCAAGAGCGTAGAGTGTAGAGAATCCTTGCCAGTCGACGTGTCGTCCTCCCTTTCATCTGCACCATGGCGTCAGATAAGCCTCCGATACCCAAGCCAGGCGAAGGTGAGCCCATCGTGTTCTTTGATGTGACTCTGGGCGGCGAGCCCTTGGGCCGGATCAAGCTGCATCTCTTCGCAAATACTGTGCCCAAAACAGCAGAGAACTTCCGCCAGTTCTGCACAGGCGAGTCCAAGGCCACAAATGGCTTACCTCAGGGTTACAAGGGGAGCAAATTTCATCGCGTGGTACATTCCCAATTTCTTATTATCCACGGATGGCTTTTGCCACGAGACAGACCCATAGTGAGATGCTAATAAGAAGAGATGGACAGATCAAGAACTTCATGATCCAAGGCGGGGACTTCCTCAACTCGGACGGCACGGGCTCAACATCCATATACCACGGCGCAGCATTCGCGGACGAATCCTTCCAGCACAAGCACACCACTGCCGGCCTTCTTTCCATGCCAAACTCAGGTCCGGATTCCAACGGCTGTCAGTTTTTTATCACGTGCGCGCCTACGCCTTTCCTGGATGGTAAGCATGTTGTCTTTGGCCAGGTTGCGGAGGGCATGGATGTGGTGACCAAGATTGAGAACGTCCGGACAGCCGGTCCCGGCGGCAGAGGCCAGGGCGAGCGCCCAGTACAGGACGTGAGGATTGCAATGTGTGGAGAGATGTGAAGTTTTCATAATACTCTTATTTCGGTAGCTTAGTACACATGCATCTTGGTACGGTTGTATGGAAGTCCGCAGAGGCCAATACTGTTTGGCTGTTGCAGTATGAGAGACACGACCTACATAATTGCCGAAGCCTCTCACAGGTTCTAGTCCATCCACGACAGGTGACGAACCACAACAAGAGAAAATAAGACCACATGACAACTCCAAACATCAATCAATCCGATAAGTTAGCGGTAGCCGCGTGTAGTCCTATGCTGGAGTCTGCCCATGTCCGAATCGAGGCGTGCAAGGCAGCCCAGAAATTGAGGGGCAGGGGTATCCTTTTCATGACGAGGATTGCGAGCGACAGTCACTGGGATGTGAGTGTCGATCGGTTGCAGAATAATTACTTTTGTCTGGGGTGCATACTACAGTACAGTGGCGCTCAATCTTTTGTGTCTCTTGGCTTAAGCCGGGCATGAAGAGCGACTATCAGGCCCGAAAGTAGTGAGTCGCTTGGCTGTTTGCAGTTAAAGCCAGCCTGCTGACACTGTGATCTGGCCCCAGGGTTCGGGTTCAGCCACCCAATAGCGGGCCCAGCCCGCCCTCTCTTTCCTGCCCAGAGCCGTGGCCTCCTCCCGCCTTTCTCTGCCACAAGCTTTTCCCTGGTCGTTGATGGTCGCTCGGTCGTCATCCATCATCCATCATCCATCCTCTTGGCCATCTCGCCGTCATCAGCAAACAGCCATTGTCGGCTCGGCGACCTCTGCTACACCTTTGAAGGCGCTTCGAATGCCCTTGTGTATCCCTCGAGACCGTCAGGCCCATCACCCGCACTGCAATCTGCGACGATTCGCTCTGAGTTGTTATCTCTGCCACCCTTGAAACACCGCAACCACCCTGTATGCGACACCTGCCCAGTGCCCACAGTCAATGTGCCCAACAACACCTCACACGCCGTCCTAGTCCTTTCCTCCACGCCCACGTGTACCTACGCCTACAATTATCGAGCGGCGGCTGCATTCCCCTTTCCATCGTCAACTGTCGAGGCCTATTGCGTTGCACACCCTTGGCTCGAAGGCCATCCGCTGCATCCCACTACCGGCAGTAAGCTGCTGAGCCCTAAAGCGTCTAAATCGACTCGATCATGGCCATGTCCACAACCTCATCGGTGGCTTCGACCGTCTCTGCCTCAGCCTCGGCCTCGGCCTCTTCGACGGGCAATGGGGGAGGCGGAGGCAGCGGACCAAGCTCGCCCTTGCTGTTCTTCGTCGCTCTCGGCTTTGGTGTTGTCTTCACGAATCTCTGGTAGGCTTGTTTCTTGTCTTGATATTCGACCGTCTGACTGTTGCCAAGGATCATTGTCGGCGTGAAATACTGCTTCCGATATAATCAGAGAAACCGAATGCGTATGCAAGCCGAAGGTGAAGATGCTGTTGATCTCAACGCAATGCCTCGACAGCACCGCAGGAGGAGGGAAAAGAAATTGATGACTATGGAGGAGGTCAATGAGAAATTCCCGCTTACAAAATACAAACTGTGGCGCGCCACTAGAGCCGAGAGAGGATTGCCTACGGCTGGCGGCATCATGGCCACTACTGTCAGTCGCCCACCCAGCATTAGCGAACGACGAGAATCAAAAGCAGAGTCCAAGACGGAAGAGCTGCACCGGACTGGGTCTTTGTCGATAATGGATGAAAAGCTCCCCAACCACGAAGCTCCCGAAGTTGCCACCGCTGCTGCTGAACCGTCGGCGCCACGGCCCCAAACTGCCCAGTCGTCGCACAATCCATCCGACAGCCTTGCCCCCATCAATGCCAATGAGAACGATGAGGACGATGACGATCGCATCCAAACAGCCGTACCCGCCGAGCACCTCCCAGATCCAGGCGATGCGTGCGCCATCTGTATCGACACCATCGACGATGATGACGATGTTCGAGGATTACACTGCGGCCATGCATTCCATGCTTCTTGTGTCGATCCGTGGTTGACGTCCCGCCGTGCTTGCTGTCCCTTGTGCAAAGCAGACTACTATGTTCCCAAGCCTCGGCCAGAAGGTCAGGAAGGCCAGGACCAACACAGGCCGTCTCAGGTTCCACCGGGCACCTTCGTGGTCGGTAACCCTGGACGACGACCGACAGTCGTGCTTCCAGCACGGGTTATGCACATTGTCTACCCTGACCGACATCATGACTTATCAGATTCCGGCAGACCACCGCGGCCAAGTCGAGCCGAGAGGCGGCAGCAGCAACGTGAAGAACGAGAACGAAGCGCGAGCGCTGCTACCACTCTGGACCAGGCACAGACCCAGCAAGAGCAATCGCAGACTGGTTGGCGGTCAAGACTGCCACATTTGAGGATATCAAACCCGATCTCCACACTCAGAGGTCGACAGGTTCCAGTGCCTCCAAACACAACTCCTGGCGAGCTTGAAGCTGGACGTGCGCAGTCTTGAGACGGACGAATGAATGTAAACGATTTATGGCGTGATGGCTGTATGAACATAGACTAGCGCATGTTTAGCGAGCGTGACGCTTTGAGCGTAAGCTAAGGGTTTTGCTTGTTTCTCTTTGCTCTTGGTGACGAGGGCATGTACATGTGTAAGGCAGCATGTGAAAGGCAGTATGTGAAAGGCAGTATGTGAATGGCGAATCCGACGCCGTCATCTCGCTCATTATCACTTAGGTACACCATCTTCCTCAGGGAGGCCTTTGCTGCTGCAGACATAGACACCACAATAATCGCTTCCCGCTCTCCCATGTCTCTCATTTCTCATTCATAGCTTTGACTTCAACGTGCCACCTGCCGCCGCAGCGACCAAAGCGTCGACACCCGCCTTTGCAACCGCCTCGTCCTGCGCCGGTGTCCCCGTACTGCACCCGATCGCTCCAACCACCTCACCGTCAATCACAATCGGTACTCCACCACCCACATACGTAAACCGCCCATAATTACTCCCCGCCGTGGCCAACCCGTACGCTACACCACCGGGCGTAACCTGCTGCTTATATGCCGACGTTGGCAGCCTGTGTCCCGCCGCCGTGAATGCCTTGTTGATGGCTATATCAACAGACGTCAGTTTTGCCGCCGGCAGCCGCACGAAGTGCAGCAAGTAGAGCTAGTTTTCTTTCGTGTTAGCAAAAGTAGTAGTTAATTAATGGTAGTAGTATCTCTATACACGGTATCTACTCGGGGGTGGGCTAAGGGCAAGAACAAGAAAAAATCTTCATACCGATGCGTCTACAATAGCAATGTTCATAGGCACGCCTATCTCACGCGATTTCATCTCCGCTGCTTCGCTGGCGATCACTGCCGCCGCGTGCGTGAGCTGGCCCGGTCGGTGGACTAGTCCTCCTGCTGAGGTCGGAGGAGCCATATGAGCTATGTTAGCTGCTTGAGAATGTAGAGCTTCATTGTTATTAATAATACAGTAACTTATTAGCTTGCAGGTGCTGTACCGTATCTTAATCTTATTTCCGCAAACCCGATTGCAACAACCAACTTAGACGCTTAATCACTGGGTAAAACCGCACTGGATGGTGCGGCCCTCGTACTCTAACTTAGGTTGACATGGTAAAATGCCAATTTTCACGGATCGACTCTATCAATTAACATCGACGGCTCCAGAGTCAATCAATGAGTCCGCAATATGCAAAACATGTTAGCGAGTCGACCAACAGATTCATTTTGATCTTTTTTAGTCATATTTTCAACCTTGCACGTACATATTTAATATGTCTCCTGTGCCATCTATCCCTGGCGATTACGCACGCAACAATGTATATACACATTGTCATTGGATTACTTTTACCATACCCTACAGGAAACAGCAACCACTTAGCGTAGTTAATCGATCATGTACCTATCCCGAGATAAATTGTCTCTCCGCCGCCGTACCACAAGGTCCCCTTGCGGAAATCAAGACCTTTCTCCTCACCAACTAGCCATTCGCCACCAGGCATAATCTTATCATGTCCTTCTGGCCAGAACTCAGCTTCAAGCCACTTGTTGATCATTTCTAGCTCGTTCAGCCAGTGTCTCCGTGTGTGGATGTCGATGTTGATTGAGGTATCCAGCGGGTCGTCGCCGAAAGGATTGGGAGTGTTGAAACGGGCAATCGTGAGATGAGCGGATGGAACAACATAGCGAGAATCGACTTGGATGCCGGTGTTGGTAATTTGGGTGTAAAGATCTCGGCGTAAGTGGTGGTATGTGTACTTGTCTTCTCCAGCGCTGCGATCAGCTGGAGGTAGCTCACCAGCTGCGGGAACAAAGGAGAGGGCCAAAGCTGCCGAGTCATAGCTGAGCATGGGTTTGATCAGTCGGGGTCCATGCTGATCCAACTTCCGATCGGCAATAGACTTGTACGAAGATTCAAGGATGGACACGAGGTTCTCGATCTCCGCTTCGGTCTTAGAATGGGTGACCTCCAGTGCGGTCATGTGGAGATTGTCGATGGGCATCAGCCAAAGGCCAGGAGCAGCATCCTTCAACTTCTGCTGAATAATCTGGGTCAGGTTCTTCACCTTTTGTGGCGGCCGTGCCCAGAACACAAGACAGTACCGCGTGTCCTGGTAGTTTCCGTCTCGCTGGGGGCCTTCAAGCTTGGTGAGGTGTTCATCAAGAACCCAGCCCGAGAAGTTGTCAGCTAGGATCTCGGCTTTTTGCTGGGCATTACGTGTCACACGATGGAGCTGGTACCGCTCCTGGAGCTTCATCTGCCCATGAAGTCAGCAGGATGGATGGACCCAGTTCACGCATTTCCCACAGGATCATTGTCAGTAGCCTGGATGAGTCCATCATAAGGGTTGGATGTGACGGGAGTCGAGGGTCCCGACAGATCCTCTGGTGGGAGTCAGCATTGGGGAGCCTTGGTGTGTCACCATGCGTGTTGCGTCGTCATGGTCGGCAACTGGAACAGACTTCACACAATGCACGCTTGGGGGAGAGATGCTGACCTATTGTGACTTTGGCCATTGGAGGCAGCTGATGTCCGAAAGCACAATCTGCGGCCTTGTATACTACTGCCTATGACATGAGCAATGGATCTTCTTGTTCCAGTTAGAATCGAGGACGTCGAGGCCAAGGTATACCCTTTCGGGAAGCCAAGACCGCTTAAGGCTGAGAGTGGGTAAACTTTGGCAAAAGTCACGTTTTTTCCAAAGTGGAATCGCCATTTCTGATTGTGCGCGCAGTCTTGGCAAGGACTTGTTCCCACAACCTGTAGCTCGCTGCGTCTTTGCGACAGTGACACTAGTCTACAACTCACCGGACCCTCTTTAGATACCAGTCAAGATGGTGAGTACACATCCGGCCCTCCTCAGACGATCTATCCGGACGATGTTCGTGCTTTACAAGAGCTGGAGAAAGACAAGTGGATGGAAAACACAACCTGCCTCTACAATGCTGGCCTGGGCAAGGCCTCTAGTGATGCGGCCCTTGGAAAGAAGCGGGAAGGCATCAATGCAATTTTAACATAAGAACTGGCGTCGAAAGATAAAAAGACGCAATTGATGAGAAAAGGAGGCCGCAGGTTTGCTGATTGAAAACTAATAATATTTCCTTTCAGGTCAACGTTCCCAAGACCCGTCGAACCTACTGCAAGGGGAAGAATTGCAAGAAACACACTCAGCACAAAGTCACACAATACAAGGCCGGCAAGGTACGATTAGTCAGTTGTCGATTGCAGAATCCCCACAACTGATCACATTCACAGGCTTCGTTATTCGCTCAAGGAAAGCGTCGATACGACCGCAAGCAGTCCGGTTACGGTGGTCAGACAAAGCCTGTGTTCCACAAGAAGGCAAAGACAACAAAGAAGGTCGTTCTGAGATTGGAGTGCACACAATGCAAGACTAAGGCCCAGCTGTCGCTGAAGCGATGCAAGCACTTTGAGTTGGGTGGTGACAAGAAAACGAAGGGTGCTGCTCTTGTGTTCTAAGCATGTCGTTCTTGCATGGGTGGTACGGTCGTGTCCGGTAGTTGGAGACGGCATTGCATCGAGGGCATCGCTGTGGACAATAGTGGGGGTGACCAGAACTCGAACTAGTACTAGGCCGAGAGGGATGAACAATAAGCGCCAGAAGATATGACTCAAACTTGATGAGCAAAATTGGCTTCTTTCTACCGGATCTGTGTATACTAAAGAGCTAAGAATGGCCACGTGACAGTTGCACGCCGACACCTATACTCGCTAATGACTGGTTTAGTCTCCGTTCCATATCTCATTGCCGATTCTCATTCGTCTTCGCCTGGGCATTCACCCACTGAGTGCCCACTGCTCATACCTCACCTTCCTTCAAAACACAACTCAGGTCAAATTAATCGCATGCTCACGGTGGCTAAACAATAAAGAACTCGAGTTGAATCGGATTTGTGTTTACTGAGCAGGAGTGCTATCCATCACCTGGGAGCAGGACTTAGAATACATGCTTATTGAGCTTGCACATCCTCTTTCTAGTTAGTTGACGCGGCGTTATATAAAAGGTCCATCGCAAGATACCGATTTTCTCATCTGCTCTGCTAACATCTGGATCCATAAGCACGAAATATTCTAAGGCTTTCTCCAGCGGAATTTGCTCGAATTCCTTCCCTGAGGGTGATCCGATTCGATTGAGAAAGAGAACCCTCAGATATGGCCAGTGTTTCGTGTCCAACTTTTGATAAGTGCTCTTCAACTCGGTGCAGCACCTCTTGATGGTTCCCGAGGAGTTGGAGAGCACCGAAGGGCCTTTATTGACAAGTGTTGACTTGAGAATCTCAAGGGATAGAAGAGTTTGAGAACTCGTGTGAAGATTGCAACTATGGAGGCGTGGATAAGCCACTTCTATCGGGATCAGCTTCGTAATCAAGGGATTAACACCCAGAGCCAACAACAAGATATTCTCTGGTGGAACTCTATTTTCAAATAACAAAGATATCGGGATCAAAGACCTGGCCTGCAGCTAATCGACGACTCATATAATCGGTTGCTGTCATGAATGACACATACATATATATTTGAACGCCTGAATCTTGCCTGATTGGCGAGATTCCTCCTCTTTTTAGGGTTGTGGGTTCCTTAGCCTGCTGGCGTTCTAGGCCTGACATTGAGCATATCCCTAGTCTATAAATCTCTTACTATGTGTGCATGCTCTCTCCATTATTTGGTCTCATGAAGCCCGATGCTGCAAAGCTCCTTATGTCATCGAATGCCTCAATGACCGGGCTGTACAGGATCTTGGGACCTGAGGAGTACCTGTACAGAAATCACCCTCACGGATAGAAAACAAGATTCCCCGTAACTTCCTACCCAAAGGCTTGACTTCATCGAAGACGGGTGGAAAATCTTGCGGGATCTGATCAAGTCCTCCTTTGCCCATAGCCCCACACTTGGTTATCGCAATTTCCTAGTATGTTCCGACATGCCATCGTGTGAGTAATTATACTGTACTATCCCTTGGCTGTTGTTGAACGCACATGCCAAGACCACTCAGCACGTGACCCGGTGCGGCCCGTCTATAGCGATATCACCGTCGCTCGTAGTGAGACGATGGCTGTTGAACGCAGATGCCAAGACCACTCAGCACGTGACCCGGTGCGGCCCGTCTATAGCGATATCACCGTCGCTCG
>QQXO01000163.1:0-53633 GCA_003709845.1 Chaetothyriales sp. CBS 134916 | reverse complement strand
AAGGTATTTAGTAGACTTTACCTTAAATTTGTATTTATTGATATCAAGCTGAAGACTAGTAGTATTCAACTTCTTGAGGACCTTGAGGATATATTCATAGTGTTATACCTAACTACCTTCTAAGAAGACCAGTATATTATCTATATATATAGAGATAAAATCATCTAAGAAGTCTCGCAGAGTATAATTAATATACCTCTAGAAGGTACTTAGTGTATTAGTAAGTCTAAAAGGGGTGACTAAATATTCAAAGAGGCTAAACCAGGTACAGAACATAGTTAGCTACTTATCTCCTTCTATGATCTGAATCTTGTAAAATACTATAGAGATATTGAGCTTAGTGAACTATTTTACTTTGCTGATACAGCTTAGTGTCTCTTAAATCTGTGGTAGGGGGTAGTGGTCCTTATAGATAATTATGTTCAGGGTGTAGTAATCTATATAGAACCTTAGTCCTCCTCTAGGTTTTCTTATAAACAAAACTAGAGCCGCTGTAGGTGAGTTACTTACTTAAATAAAGTTCTTATCTAATAGTTCTAACAGTATTTTATATAGTACTAGTAATTCTTCTCTTAATATATTATATAGGGGCCCCTAGGGGGCCTCTAGTGTTTTTCTATTTTCGTCTTTTACTAGCTTAATCTAGTAGTCAATTCCCTGGTAATAGGGTAGTAATTTTTCCGCTTCCTTCTGTTTGAATAGCTTAGGGTATTATTTATATACCTATAGGGGTAGCTTTTCCTTTGGGGAGGGCTAGACTTTGGTCCTTAATACTTTGTTTATATCTTCTAGACTTACTGTGAAGACTGTTATCTTTCTTTTCTCTCTTCCTTTATGAGTTAGTAGCTTGAAGGCTGCTACACTCACTTATTAATAACTATACTAGGGCCCTGCCCTATCTTTATATAGTATTATTCTGGTATCCTTGAAGATTAAAGCACTGGCTTCCATATCTTTAATCGTGTAGTTAAGCCTTAACCACAGATACCTAAGGAGGATAAGGTATTCTTCTATCCTTAGTACTATATAGAGGTAGGCTTTCTTAGTAACCCTTCCTCCTATATCTAGTTTTAAGGTTACTACCTCTGTTATAGTATCCCCCGAAACATAGTCCACTAACTACAGGGCTATTGGCCCGCAGGGTATCTATATTAGCTTCAGGTAAGAGGCTACTCAAGAGTTAATTAATCCATAAGAAAGGTAGCCACTATCAATGAGGACTAATAGAGACTCAGTATTATTAATAACAGTGGATACTCTAAATAGTCTATCTTCTATATACTTCTTCTCGAAATATTCGAACTCTCTTTGTTCCTTCACTTTCTGCTTTCTCTGCTCCTGTACCTATCTTTATATAGGAGCTACTTATTTTCTGAGTTACTGTCTTCCTCTATCTCCTCCACTAGAGGTAGGTTAGGTATCGCTATTTAGGTTATATTAGCCTACTAGGGGTGTTTAGCAGGCTTCTGCTTATAGTCCCTAGTGAAGTGGCCAGGTTCCCTACAGTAAAAGTAATACCCCCTTTCTTTTCATTGAGCGATTTCTGCCTTACTTATCTACTTAGCCCTTTTTATTACTGTATTAGCTGCGGTGATTAGTTACTAATCTATAGTATCCCCTAGGGGTAGGTCTACAGCAGCTATAGGCTGCTTACCCTTTGGTCCCTAGTTTATCATTACCTACTGTTCCCCACTCTTTTATTTTTAGATAGCTTCTAGGTTAGTGCTCACTAACTATAGCTGTTTATAATACCTCTTATAGGTATCTAGGACTATAAGGGCTATAGTTATCTCCAAGATATCAGTGGAGAGACAGTTATAAAGGAATATCTTCTTTACTATATTGTCCTAGGTAATCCCTCCTATATCAAGAAGGGTCCTATTGAATTCTGCGAGGAAGGTATAAAATACCTTATTGCCTTGCTTCATTTGGCCTAGCTTGTGTAAGGCTTATTCTGCTGATTCCTTATTATTGTAGGCTATCTTGAGTTATTATAGTAGGTTACTAACCATTATTTTGCTAGTTTCCTTAATATTGTTAACCTAAGAGCTAACTTGCTTCAGAGCTCCTTCTCTGAGTCTACTGTAGATATATCAGAACTTAGTATTCTCAGTTTCCGCTGATTTATTGTAACAGGACTCTACCAGGGGCATTGGCGAAAAGTACCGCAGAGACCGTGATGCGACAGGTATCGCAGGTCTCCCCGCCACCAGGGCTACAGCACAGAGCTTAGTCGCTACGGAAGCAGTGCCCTGACACATGTGAGGAGCATGGTTACGAAACCCCCCCGAAGGATCGTCACTAGATCCAAGGGAAGGCTCTCCCAACCTCTCCCAGCCTCAGGAGGAAGACCCAGCCTTCTCCCAGCCTCCGCAGTAGAAGGAAACCCTGCTGCTATGTTAGTATATATAGAGGGACATAAAGAGATCCTTCTACAGGACTCTTTATAGTCTGATAGCCAGTCTCAAGGACTATACACTGTATTAGTATCTTGTTGCGTTCCCCCGTTGTCTATCCAATTGTCCTACCTGTATAGTGGCCGCACAATAATGTTGTTCGCCAGATATCAGGCCTAGAACATCTTAATAGCCCTCCTATACTTACGCAGTATAGGGATACTATTATAATTATCAGACTATATTATTAGGACCGCTGTTAACCTAGAGTACCGATACCAAAACGAAGGAGATTCGCACCCAACCCGCAATCATGTCGTATAATGGAGATCAACCTACCTATAACCGCTCGGAGAGCCCTGAATCCCTAGCCAGACCTACCGCGATATTCAGGTATTCCTCGGATTCTGTAACTTCTATTGACAATTCATCTACAACTTTGCCGGAATTACAAAACCCCTTCAGGACCTGCTATAAGGCCTTAAGAATAGTAAGAAGCTGGTAAAATCGCTGACCATAAGTGGCAGATACCCTAGCAGAATATCTTCAATAGTTTGATTAGGGCATTCATCTCTATACTAGTCCTTTGTTATTACGATCCTGCGCGCCCTATACACCTCGAAAGTGATGTATCTAGTAAGGTATATATCTATATACTATCCCTAAAGTAGGAGGACAGATAGCACCCTATTATATACTATTCAAAGAAGTTCTCTAGGCCGGAGATTCACTACCTAATCTATAATAAGGAACTTATGGCTATTATACTTAGATCTAAGCAGTGGCGACACTATCTCAACAGC
Source organism: Chaetothyriales sp. CBS 134916 (assembly GCA_003709845.1). Classification (NCBI taxonomy): domain Eukaryota; kingdom Fungi; phylum Ascomycota; class Eurotiomycetes; order Chaetothyriales; family Domatiomycetaceae; genus Domatiomyces; species Domatiomyces globalis. The sequence continues at coordinate 50,434 of QQXO01000163.1, read as the reverse complement.
GCCCTGAACATTGAGGTCTGGTCCGACCACAAAAACCTTAAACAGTTCATGAATTAACTAAACCTGAACAGATGATAAGCTTGCTAGCTACTTATACTCGCTCCCTACAATTTCATTATCCACTACCAGAAAGGATCCCTAAACCCTGCGGATGGACCCTCTAGGTGCCTAGACTATATAGAAGACAATGAATCCCCGGACACAGCTATAACAAAACTAATACCGACACTAAAGAACAAGCTTATAATTACTTCGCCAGGAGCGTGTGTACAGTCAGTGTCTAGTGACTATAAGATCCGAGCACTATTAACCTAGACAATAACTTGGGTGTAAGCAAGAGATATAGTGTCCTGCTTTGTAGATAAAGGCGATATATATAAGCGCTAAAGCCGATAACAGGGAGATATATAAGACTTATTGCACTTACAAGAAGTATCGCAAAAGTCCCCGGGTCAGGCGAGCGCCGAGCGCAGTGAGCCGTCTGCTCCTGCAGCCCTAAGGTCAGCCATGCTGATAGGCACCCCTGCTGAGTCTGCTGCTATATATTGAGTACCAGCCAATAGCAATAGGCAGAAGGTCGAAGGCAAAGAACTACCCGAGACAGAGATCTCCCCAGAGATATCAGATATATTGTTATATAATCTGATCAAAAGCGCTTAAGTCGCCAATCTATAGTACAGATGGATAGTTAATTGGCTCCGCACCTATTCCTAGTCCCTAGAAGGTCCCTTGCCTGAAGACTATTCGCTGGCAGCGGCGCAACAACAACAGAACAATAATTGTAGCACCCTAGGTGCACAAGAATCACAATGGAGTCTAAGACACAACTACCTAGCCGACAAGGGAGACCTACTGGTTAGCAATAGTTGTATATATATACTACAGCAAGAGAGCCTCAGAGCTGAGCTATTAAGAAGGTATCATGACTACCCCTCCGGAGGCCACTAGGGCCGAGACAAAATCCTGGACCTGATCCAAAGGCGATTTACTTGGACCGGAATTACGAACGATGTACGCAAGTATATCGCAACTTGCCCGATCTACCAAGGAAAGGCCATTCATCAACACAAACCCTATAGAGAACTACAACCCCTTCTGATCCCAGAGGATACTGCCCCCTTCAAGGAAATCAGTCTGGATTAGATCACAGGCTTACCGCCTGCGAGAAGCAAGGGTTAAGTATATAATACAGTGTTGACAGTGGTCTGTCGCGTCATGAAATATACCTTGTTCATCCCTATGAGAGAAGACTCGACAGTTACAGACTTTGCTGAACTATTCTTTGAGTATGTTGAATACCGCTACAGCAGCCCTAGAGGCATTGTGTCTGATCGCGATTCGTGGATCACTTCGGACTTCTGGCGTGAAGTTTGCGAAATCAAGATAATCAAATATTGTATATCTACAGCATTTCACCCCTAAACTAACGGCCAAAGTGAGGCCCTAAATAGGATTCTTGAAGACTACCTATATATATATATATCGCAAGAGATAAGTGTCAGAGGGAATCATCACTCATTTGACACTAGACCCGATCGGGTCAGTGATGCAACCGACGTATCGCAGTCGTCTCACACTCGTTTCGCTCCTGTGGCCCCGTATCGATCTCACGGTAGATATACGGCGCTAGGCGCCTCTCATTTCATAGCAATACACAGATTCATCTATTTGTCTGTACTCGTACTGATCAATTCTCCCCAAATTCATCCTGTTCAAGCAGGTGGGGCAATTCCTCATCATACGAGTTGTATCTTGATAATAAGCATATAGCCAAGATTGTTACCACTGGCGCAGTTTATATATAACAACAGCAGGAGTTCAAGCACCGGAATAAGCCCTAATCAAGCGCTATTCAGAACTAATTGTGAGATTCGCATCAATATCGCGGATAATATCGCCGAGAAGAGGGTACCTGCCGCCCAGGACCGAATCCAAAAGCTTCATGAACTCCGAGGACAGCTAAGACACAACCTAATCATATCCCAAGAGTATATGACTCGCTACTACAATGCTAATCATATACCCAAGCAGTTTAGGATAGGCGATCTTATCAAGCTATCCACGAAAAACCTCAGGCTCAAGGTTCGAAAGCTAGCACCCCGATAGATAGGCCTGTTTCAAGTACTTGAACATATCGGAACACAAGCGTATTGTATAGCGCTGCCAGAAAAATACACTTGTTTACACAATATATTCCTAATCCAGCTACTTAAAAGCTACCGCCGCCGACACAACGATAATAGCCTGATACAGATACCTAATCTCGAGGACCCCCAAGATGAATAGGAAGTTGAGGAAATACAGGACTACAAGACAATTAACGGAGTGGTCCATTATCTGGTTAAATAGACAGGTTGGCCCTCCGAGTATAATTCCTACAAGCCTGTGAGGTACCTGCTCAACACACCTGAAGCGATAGCGAGATTCGAAAGGAAGCGCTCCAAAAAGCGATGTAAGCGAAGCGAACCTGAGGACAAGGATTAGGCGATGAGGACATCACCTTTTGAGAAGAGGGTAGTTGTAACAGGACTCTACCGGGGGTATTAGCGAAAAGTACCGCAGAGACCGCGATACAATAGGTATCGCAGGTCTCCCCGCCACCAGGGCTACAGCACAGAGCTTAGTCGCTACGGAAGCAGTGCCCTGACGTATATGAGGAGCATAGTTATGAAACCCCCCTGAAGGATTGTCACTAGATCCAAGGGAAGGCTCTCCCAACCTCTCCCAGCCTCAGGAGGAAGACCCAGCCTTCTCCCAGCCTCCGCAGTAGAAGGAAACCCTGCTGCTATGTTAGTATATATAGAGGGACATAAAGAGATCCTTCTACAGGACTCTTTATAGTCTGATAGCCAGTCTCAAGGACTATACACTGTATTAGTATCTTGTTGCGTTCCCCCGTCGTCTATCCAATCGTCCCACCTGTACAGTGGCCGCACAATAATGTTGTTCGCCAGACATCAGGCCTAGAACATCTCAACAGCCCTCCTATACTTACACAGCATAGGGATACTATTACATTTATTGATCTGTAGTTTTGTATAGGCTTAGGTCATCTAGGGCTTAAATTCACTTTATTTCTCCTTGAACTTGGCGAGTTCAGGTAGTTTTGCTTTCTGGGGTTTCAAGACTTCGGACTACTAAGTCGTTTCTATTGGGGTGTCTATTACAGCTTTTCTGTTATTGTTCTGCCCAAGTAGTTAATACTCTAGTTGAGCTATTTGTTCTCGTTGCTCAGTAATCATTTGGAAGAGTGTGGAAGCCCAAGCTGGGGTTGCTCCTTCGTCGTGTTCCATTGGGGTTGCTATAGTCCTAATATCAATCAATAACTAATGAAAGTAGGAAGAAAACCTAATATAAGGGCTTGTGACAGGATTAATACACTATCTACAGGGGCTTCTATTAACAAGAAGGTTTTCTTAAAGAGAAGGTATTCTAGGGCAGCAGGAGCTGCTAGAATAAGTACTCCCTCTTCCCTACCCTGATCTTGGTATATATCCACTTCTGTCCAGTTCTGGAAACATCTCTGCTCTTCCAGACACATCTTTATCCTTCTGGGTGTATCTCTACCCTTCTAGGTATATCTCTGCTCTTCTGGATGTATCTCTGCTCTAGATATATCTCCTCCTCTAGTCTCAGACAATCTGTGGTGGCGTAGCTTCCTATTGGAAAGAGGGGACAAGAGTTATGGATGGAGTTGTTGTCCACAACTCCGAAATAGGAAGGTTGCCCGATGTTTTTTGTAAAGCTTTTGTGTGGGCCTGCTGAACCCAGGGCCAGCCAGGTCGTCGCTGGCGTCAGCCAAGACCTTTTCAGGGCGCAGCCCTTGACAAATAGTATACTATAATTAAAGCTATCAACCTATTTGGTTAATCCCTCACCCCTCTGCTTATCTTCAAGGCAAAGCATATTCAAAACCAGTGGTTTATCCCTTCCCAGACCCCGGATTAGCTTTATTGTTCAAGTAAAGCTGTATTCACAATAAACGAGATTAGTACCAGGTGGTTAGAAGAGGTTTTTATCCCACAGATAGCTTATAAGCTTCGTCCAGGACAGTGACATCTCCTTCTGCTTGATGGTTATAATTTATATATTTCTAGCGAGTTTATAAACCTGGCCTATCTTAATTATATCTAGTGCTATTATCTACTCCTATATACATCTTATACTCTCTAGCCACTTAATATTATAGTCTTTTCACCTCTTAAGCGAGTATTTCGTACTCTAGTTATATTTGAGAATCAATTCAATGATTTCGAGACTCAGAAGAAGGCTACCTTTCTGCTATAATATAAGCAGGCTCGAGAACACACTATTAAACCTACAAATTGCGCTACAGGGTTCAAAGCTACAGGAATTAAACCCTATGACCCCGAAAGAGTCCTCTTCTTATCTTGGGTTATTCAACCACCTCCTTAACAGCCTCAGACACCTCCACAGTAAGCTAGGAAACCCTATACCCAGCTATAGGATCCTATAAAGACACCTAAAGGTCCTCGGGATCTCCAGAATACCCTCTATACTCTTGGTTATACTACAACTATCAGTCAAGATATCCAACTAGTCATATCTAAATCAAGCAAGGCCTTAGAACAGGTAAATATCGAGTATACAGCTACTAAACACCAACTCAGAGTCTACCAGTGTACAATAGAGAAGCTGAAGGCTAAGAAGAAGAAGAAGGAGGCTGTTAATCCAAACAAGGTGTTCATCGGGTTGAGAGATATTATGGCAGGGCCTGTACCCCTTGAGACACCTCCTCAGGATAATTGTGAGCAAGCTATAGCTGCTATACCTGCACAGGCGCCAGGAGTAGATAGTGCAGGCTCGGAGGACCTATTTCTTGTAATTGCAAGTAATCTGCAAGCGATTCGATATAATTAGAATGAGAATTGTTGGAATGGCTGCAGGGAGAAAAGTGGGCGAGTAGGCTGGTGGGCGGGTACGTAGTAGGTGGAGTTAAATGGTAATTAGGTTTTTCGTTCTCGAGTAATAGAGGTAGCGCAACTGTCGATGACGTCAAAGCGAAAGCGCAGATTTGATAGGGTTAGGTTTCCCTCTCTACACGTCCGACATCACGCATCAACACTTTAAAGGCAACAGACGACACTCATGCGCGTGCCTGCGTCGGGATGCTTCGTGATGCCGTCCGGATAGCACGAAGACGCTGCTGGCATGGCCACTGTTCTACCTCCTCTGCGCGCCGACATGTGACGCCGACGATCGCTCGATGGGCTTCTTCTTCCTCTCCCTCTTCTCCTTCCTTTTCCGCCAAGGCCGATGACGATAATGGCAATCACAATGCGTCGCTGCTTCCTCCTCGGCCCATCATCGAGCCGCGCCAGTGGTCAACGCCGCTGGCAAAGACACTGGCTGAGGCTATCGAGGTGAGTTTTTTCCTTTTTTTTTGTTAAAAAAAAGTCCTTAGGAGCTTTTTGCTTGCCTGATTAGCCTAGTTGCCTGATTAGCCTAGTTGCCTGATTAGCTTACTTGCCTGATTAGCTTACTTGCTTGCTTGCTTACCTCCTTTTCTTCTACAGACAACAGGCCCCATCTCGATTGCATCTTATATGCGGCAATGCCTGACGAACCCCGAGCAGGGTTACTACACGGGCAACAACAGGCGTGGCGGAGAAAAAGAGGATTCAACTGACCCCTTCGGCACGCGAGGCGACTTCATCACGTCGCCCGAGATCTCACAGGTCTTTGGCGAGCTGGTCGGTCTTTGGTTTATGACGGAATGGATGGCCCAGGCCCGCCCCACAGCCGGCGTGCGCTTTGTCGAGCTGGGACCCGGCCGTGGCACGCTCATGAGCGATATCCTGCGCACTATCGGCCAGTTCAGAGCCTTTGCGGGCGCCATCGACGAGGTGTGGCTGGTCGAGGCGTCGGAGGCACTGCGGATGAAGCAGAAGGATGTGCTGTGCGGAGAAGGCGCCGAGCTGAGGAGGCGAGACGACGGAGAGCGAGGCTGGTGGGAGGCCGAAAGCAGGTTTGGAACCGCAACAACGATCAAGTGGGTTGAGGACATTGTGCTTTTGCCGCCTGCCGGCAGCAGCATGCCATTTGTTGTCGCTCATGAGTTCTTTGATGCGCTCCCTATTCACGCCTTTGAGTCGGTAGCGGCTACGCTGGAGGAGGGACAAGGCAGGCAGTTGTCTGTGTCTGTGTCGACGTCGCCGCCGCCTTCACCAGCCAGGACAGTGCCTCAGTGGCGCGAATTGATGGTGGCGCCGACCAAGCGCGCCATTGCCCTGCCCGGAGCAAAGCCGAAGCCGTCGGTGGCGGCAAGAGACAGCCAAGCCGAGTTCCAGCTGGTTCGCGCCAAAGCCAGCACACCTACATCGCTGCTCTTGCCCGAGCAGCCGCGCTACCGCCGCTTGAAATCCCAGCTCGGTTCGCGCGTTGAGATATCGCCCGATTCTGCCCGCTACGTCTCCGCTATCGCCCAGCTCATCGGTCCGCGTGCGTCAAAGAGCAGCACTGCAACGAAGCCGGCGGGAGCGGCGCTCATCATCGACTACGGCCCTTCGTCGACGGTGCCCATCAACTCGCTCCGCGGCATCCGCGGCCACCACATCGTCTCGCCCTTCTCACAGCCTGGCCGGGTCGATCTGTCTGCCGATGTCGACTTCACTGCACTTGCCGACCATGCCCTTGAAGCGTCCGAGGGCGTCGAGGTGCATGGGCCTGTTGAGCAAGGCATCTGGCTTTCCCAGCTCGGCATCCAGGACCGCGCGGCCCGCTTGATGAAGACGCTGACCGCTCGGGCCGACTGGGCCGGTGAGAATGAGACGAAGAAGAAGGAGTTTGAGTCCGGGTGGAGGAGACTGGTCGAGCCTGGACCGCGTGGCATGGGCAAGGCGTACAAAGTCATGGCTATTGTCCCTGAAGGTAGCGGGAAAAGGCGACCGGTCGGTTTTGGGGGCGGCGTAGTTTCGTAGATCTGTCTTAGCAGTGAGTGACATTCTATTCTTCTCACCTGAAGCGTATTGATTACAATAGCCTAGGCTAGCTTGCCGTGTTGAATGTTGAATGTTAAATATTGAATTCTCGTGCCGCATGCTTCTTCATCACGATGATGACAATCCTGGCTAGGTCCAGGCCATGGCTTCTCCCAACCATCCACCCCATCTCGTCAATCTCTTCGCACGCTCTGAGTCCATTCCCTTCTCAAGTATCTCTTACCTTCCATCCTGGCATCTGCCGGGATGCCTACTCCAAAGGTTCTCGTCATCGCTGGCTCTGACAGTTCAGGTGGAGCGTAAGTACTCACTATCTTCGTCTAACAAATTGTGTGCTCGTGAATCGACAACACCGGTCTGACAGACGTAAAATAATGCAGTGGACTCGAGGCCGACCAGCGCACACTCGCTGCCCATGGAGTCTACGCCATGACAGCCACAACGGCGTTGACAGCTCAGAACACCCTTGGAGTCCAAGACGTCTACATCACGCCCCCGGCCTTTGTGGAGAAGCAGATCCGCTGTGTTCTCGACGACATAGATGTCGACGTCGTCAAACTGGGCATGCTCGCCTCATCCGACACCATCGCAACCGTAAGTCGGACTTTGAAAAGCATCGAAGCTGGCGCCACCACCAAGCCAGAACAAGGCAGCACTTTCAGGCTCGTCCTCGACCCCGTCACCGTGTCAACGTCTGGTGCTCAGCTCCTCCCTGGCGATGCTGTCCGCAACCTACGCACCATGCTGCTGCCATCAACCTATATACTGACCCCCAACATCCCCGAAGCTACGCTGCTGCTTCGTGACGCTGACATCCACTACCGCTCGCCTTTGTCCCTTGATGACCTCAAGGCCCTTGCCAAGCAGGTCTACTCTCTCGGCCCGCGCCATGTCCTGCTCAAGGGCGGCCATATGCCGCTGGCCCGGCACACCAAGCAGAAAGCGACCGCCTCCGACAGTGACTCCGACAAGCTGGTCGTCGACATTCTATTCTATCGGCGCCAGGGCCAGGGCCAGCAGGAGGACTGCTTCGAAATCTACGAGCAGCCCTTCATCTCTTCCCCCAACACCCACGGCACTGGCTGCTCGCTCGCATCCGCCATCGCTGCCAACCTTGCCACACACCTATCCACGGCCGCAACCACTTCTTTCTCTTCTTCTTCTGTCATCACCACCATCCCCTCATCCACACTGCACTCGCTCATCCGTCGCGCCATCAGCTACGTCACGCAGGGCATCCGCACGTCCTCGGCCCTGGGCCTCGGCCACCACGGCTCCGGCCCCATCAACCACCTGCACTCGCTCTCGCACTCGCTCTCGCTGACACCGCCGCCGTCAGCCCTTTTCCCCCCTGGCCACTTCATCCCCTACCTCCTAGCCCACCCACGAATCGCGCCCGTCTGGCACGCCTACACGCATCACCGCTTCCCCACCACCCTGGCCCGCGGCACCCTCCCCCCCCACGTCTTCAAAGCCTACCTGATCCAAGACTATCACTACCTCAAGCACTTCGCGCGCACCTACGCGCTGGCCGGCTACAAGTCGCAGTCGCTCGCGTCCACGGTGCGCTCAGCCACCATCATCCTGCACATCCGCCGCGAAATGGACCTGCACCTGGCTTACTGCGCTGACGACTTCGGCCTGACCGCGGCCGACATGGACGCCACGCCTGAATCGGTCGCCTGCATCGCCTACTCGCGCTACATTCTCGACGTCGGCCTGTCGTCCGATCTGCTCGCCCTCTTCGTCGCCCTGGCCCCTTGCTTGATTGGCTATGGCCACGTCGCCGAGCGAATTTATCGCGAGCACATGTCTACTACTACTACTACTACTCCTACTACTACTACTACTACGACGACGACGACGACGACGACGACAACTGCGCCACCGTACAAAGACACTTCCCAGGGCAACAAGTACTGGCGCTGGATTGAGAACTATGTTGCTGCCGACTATCGCGACGCCGTCGCCACCGGCACCCAGCTGATCGAGGACATGGTCGAGGACATGGGCTTTCGGAGCTCCGCGGGCAAGATCGCCGAGCTCGTCCAGGTCTTTCGCACGGCCACCGAGATGGAGGTGCGCTTTTGGGATGAAGATGCTCACGTAGCCGTGGTCGACGGTCCCGGTCGTAGTACTCATGTATCATGATTGGAGAATAAATTAATTCTAGTAATACTGATATAATACACAAGTGTCCGTGTTATACATGTTGATACCGTACATCAGGAACCCCTATGCACATCAACCATACGACTGGTCTCCTCCAGGCCCATCCGCTCCGCCATCCTATCATAGCCGCCACCCCAGCCAGGCCGATGTCTCTGTTCCTGTTCGAAGTCGCTGAGTCCTGCTCCTCTGCCGTTGCTCGGTTTTGTCTTCTTATGATCTGGATACAATCGTGTGGTCCGGTCTTGGCGCCGAGCTTTCTCCTTCTCCTGGCGCTGTCGTCGTGACAGCCAATCCTTGGCGTTCTGCCGCTGTGTCTTGACCATCTTGACTTGCTTTGACACCGCGTTGTGCAGTTTCGCCAACCCAGGCGTACGTCCAAGGCCGAGAGCGTGGCTCTCATCAATCAATTCGTCCTGCTCGACCAGTCTGCCCTCCTGGTCGACCTTGCCGTAGCTGAGATCGGGAGGCGGAGGTGACGACAAGTCGTCATCACCGTCGGTATCACATGCAACAGGGTCGTATTCGCTTTTCAAGCCGGCCTTAGTCAGGCCCATGCCCTTCTTAGTCTTGACATCGATCTTACTCAGCCAGGCATTAAACTTGGCCTTGTTGAGCCGCACCTCGTCCAGCCAGGCGCCGTCCAGCGGCCCGTTGCCCCTCTCTTGCAGCTTCGAATCCACAACTAATATCCTATCATATGCACCAACCATGGCGCGCATCAAGCCGACCAAGTCCTCCAGTCGTTCTTGCGTGCGTGTGTAGTCAACAAACCAGCTCTTCTTTGTTTTCTTCTGGAGCCGTGCTCGTGCTCGCGGGTCGCGCGATTGCACTTCAAGCTCGGCCAGTCGGGCCTTCAACATGCGTAGGACGTTCGACGACAAGCCTCCCAGGAGCCTAAGGGCGCGAAATGTGTTGTTCTTGTTGGTGTCGCGCTCGAAATTAAGATCTCCGTTGTCTTGCTTCCGAAGACTCAGTCGCGAGTTGATGCCCCTGGTCGTCCACATTGCCAGGTTGAGATACATGGTCATGACTTTGGGGTCGACATCCAGCACTTCGCCTTCAAAGTCCTCGGGTTCCCGGCGCGGACGAGTGTGTTTGCCATAGTCTTTGCCGAGGCCAGCTTCCCCTTCTCCTTCTCCGTCCTCTTCTTTGTCTTCCTCCTCTTCACGCACCAGGGTGGCCTCCTTCTCGGTATCAGATTGCTGTTGCATCATGTCGACAATCTGGCTTGCATTCTCAAACACGTTAGGATTATTCTTGTCGCGTACACACGTACTCATGGCGATGACAAAGTTGCCGCGCGTATACAGTCTCTGTCTGACGTCGGCAGGCCAATTGCTTTGCAAAACCTGAACAACGGCCTTGCTGGAGCGGCTGACGCGAAGCAAGCGCAAGTAGGCGATGACATTCTGTGAATCTGGTTTGATTGCATACCGCCCGTTAACGTCAGTCAGCAGCTCCCAGTACGCCTTGCCCCAGTGGATTTTCTTGGCAGCCGTTGCTGCCTCGAGCAACATGGACAGTGTGTTGTTGCCAGCAGTAGCGAAGAGCGCTTTGGCTGGCCCTTCGCCTGTGACCGGCACGTGGCCTTGGGCTTGTTCTCCAGGGCCTTCCTCGAACACGACAAGCGCCTCTTCATCAGCAGAATCAAGCTGCTTATGGGATTTCTTCGTGTCGTCCCGTCGCCAAACGGCCGCAGACGGAATGCCGATCTTCATGGTCTGCTGAACAAGCTTGAACACGTCCATAACATCTTTGACCTTCTTGCTCATCAACAGAAGCCGGCCCATGGCACACACCAACGGCTCGTCAACGCTGATCTCTGCGTCTTGCCACCTTCTCACCACATCGAGCCAGACTTTGCGGCCGTCTTCAACAGCCGTGTCAAAGATCTTTGCCACACTTGCTGCTTCGTCCTTGACCAGCACCTGGGCCGTCTTTTTGATCAAATCTTTCTGGAGAGCATTCAGTACAATGGTGTACGTTACCGAGTCCGGACTGCCCGGGCCGCGATCTCTAGCTTGACCGAGGATGAGCCACAAGGAATCCATATCGCCGGCTCTGGCAAAGACATTGGCTGCCGCATTCAAATGCGTGCTGTTTTGCTTGACCTCGCTATTCGCTGCCCGGATGCTCTGGTAGACAGTCATGGCGGCCATGACCGAATTCGGCTTGTCGGTGTTTGCGGCAAAGCCCCGCAGCATGATGGTGTAAGAATGTGCATCCGGCTTGTGGCCTCTCTTCTTCATCTCATTGTACACCTTGACCGCCTCGCGTGGCCTCTTGTTCTCCATGCACCAATCGATGAGATGGTTCCAGCTGACGACATTATTAATCGCGCCCTGTGGTCTACCAGAGACTATGCTCCGCTTCTCACTTGCCCGCACGAGCTCAAGCGCGCGGTTAAATGCATACGGTTCCGTGCGTCCTTCATCCCGGAGCAGCGTCAATACCCGGTTTGCCAACCGCAGCGGGTCATTGATCCATTCCACCTCTTTAGACGCCGCCTGTTGCAGCGCGTACTTCTCTGGGTCGACTATGAGATGCTTTTCATTGTTCTCAATAGCCTGCCGATTCCGTACGTCCACAGGTCGTTCGCCGGCTTTGTCGCGTGGGGAGGATTCTGGATACTTGACGCCCTTCTTGGCAAGTTCCCGGAGTGTCTGCACGTAAACCCTACGGTGATGGCCCTTGGATAACTGGCGTAGCGTTGAGTGGCCAGTCGGAGTGGAAGAAAAGGGACGAGATTGGCCCAGTCGACGGGAGGATTCGGTAAGTGCAAGGTCGTGGAGGAGACAACGGTACGCACGAAGCAGACATGCCGAGCAGCTGAACATGGATACAATGAAGTGGATGAAGGGGTCAGAGTGATGACGATGACGACGTCTCACGATGAGGAGATCGATGACAGCGACGTGGTCACGCACACGCCAAGACATTTTTTCTTCCAATTACAGATGGGAACAGGCATTGTCCCAAAACGGCAGGTAGAGCGGCCGGATACAATACCCGAGAAGCCAATCATCAGCGGACGGAATCTGCCGGGCGATTAAGGATTATAAAGCCATGAAAAGATGAAAAAAAGAAGCCTTTTACATGTGTATGGTCTAATAGTGAATGACGACATGCCGACACGAGCAGGAGCACCGTCTATCCCTCGTCTCACGGGACTGCAATACTTGTGCGTAGGTTGGCTTTCCGGTACCGTGGTTGCTGTCATGTGTCCGTCGGCAGTGGCACACAGTTCGGCAGAAGGAAACCTCGGACCCAGAAGAAAGCAGCGGCCTAGTAATGTTCGCAGTAACTTTACAACACACTACTGCAGCTTTGCGTCCGACGTACATCGATGATCCCATGAGAGAGGTGGCTCTGAGGCTCATCAGAGTCTACCTTGCTCAAACGTAAAGACAACGCAATGTAACGCAGCCTCTAAACTAGCACCAGATCTTAGCTCTTCCCTTGGGGTCCTTGTATCAGCCGTTGCGCCATTGCTGTCCTGTAATTTAGCACCTATCCGGTCCCTTGTCTCTGGGGCCGGCCGCTTCTTCCTTTCCCTCTCTCGTACTCGACTACCGCCAATCGTGCCAACCAGCCACGTTGCCCGCAGGCGCCGTCTCTCCCCCCAAACAGCGTCCGTCAGCGAGTCCGCCGTCAGTCCGTCTCTTTGCCAGCCTTTCTTCTCCCAACCCTTCCCCCGGTTCCAGTGGCAACGGCCTCCCAGCTCACCGGGACTGAACCAGAGTAAGCAAGCAGTAGCCGTGACACCGGCCATCGGTGCCTGACAGTAGCCGGCGCACCGTTTCCGTTGCTAAAAATCCTTTAAACGGACAACAGTTTTTCTTTTTTTGTTAGACTCCGGGGATTGCTGTACTAAACCGCGGTATGTAAACTGTAATCAGTCGGCCAAGCATGCCACAACCTGCAGTGCGCATCGGTTTCCACCCCCCATTCCCCTACACTCTCTGTGCCCCTATCCCCAAAATGTTCCAGCGCTAAGATCATATGTGGTCTAAGTCAACTTACCTAGTCGCTGGCTTGCTCCAACCCAAAGCCCCGGATGCACCCTCCCATTCCCACTCGAAATCGCCCCCTAACCCTAATGGATGCAACACTGGTTCTAGTTGGCGCTTGACACCTCGTGTTTGCGGGACTAACCCTTGTTTAGTGCGGCCCCCAACATGGGGGGGCTCATCGCACGACCACGCTTTCTTTCTTTTTATGCCACTGATGCATGCACGACTGTTGCCCTCGCCCCTTTGCCCCTCTCGTGCCAACGTGCGTGTTGAACATGCGTGCAGCTAGCTGTTCCTCGTGGCAAAGTCTCCGACATGTGCTTAAAACCCGTTTTCGCCGCCACCGTGCACTCTGACATGGCCCACAGTAGAGGCGGATGATAGAGGACGAGAGAAAAAGATGGGGGCAAAAATGCATTCGCTTTCAATGTACAAGTAGGTAGGAAGCTGGCTGAAGTATTTTTTGGTTCTGCTTGCGACAAATCACTCTCCATCCCCGCGCCATGTTCAACAATGTCGCGCGCTGTCAGTCTGGTTCAAAAAAAAAGCCCCCCTTCTCCCGATGGGAGCGCAGTTGTCAGACGTCGAGCGCAGCGCTTCCAACAGCGCCAAATCTTCCGATAACACAACCAAAAGCAATAGTGTAAGAATGTTGAATCTGCTCATGACGATCGTCACCTATGCGACGCGGCCTCCGGCACTCAGGAGCCATGTCGACATACACTCAGTGGACTGGAGATTCCGGCGCAACCCGCCCCCTACATTAGTCGGTGCAAATCCTTGCCCGCAAACGCGGACCGGCTCTTCCATTACCTCCTCCACTCCCACCTTGGGTATCATGATGCCATGGCCGTCACACCTGAATGCATGACCCGTCTCGAAAAAGACAAGTTTCGAGACTCCTCATCAACTGTCATTGCGAATCTTTGTTGTTCAAGAGTGCTAGTACTGACGCTGTTGGTAAACCTGTCCTTGTTGGGCGTACGGCGAATTTGGGTAATTGCCGTATGCTGCCGCAGGCATCTGACCGTTTTGTTGAGGGTACACTATCGCATTTGGCTGTTGGGCATACTGACCTTGGGAATGGCCGTCGGCTTGCTGATACCCGATAGGAGGGAGTGATGGACGTGTGCCGTTTTGCTGGTATGCCGGGTTCGGATCATGCTGAGGAGGTTGTCCATCAACCTGTTGAGCTTGCTGAGCAGCCTGACGCTGTCGCTCTTCTTCTGCCTTGCGAGCGGCCTCCTCTTCCTTCTTGCGCGCCTTCCATTCTTTGCGTATCTCTTTAAATTCTACAGCGACGGTCAGCTCAGCTCAGTTGCAGTTATGCGACGGACAAAGCACCGCTATACCAACATACCTTCAGGAGTTCGTTTTGTGCCGTGCGACTGCATTGTCACATGTGCATTAAGATGGTTCAGTGTTCCGTAAGCCTTTTCGCATCCATTCCACCCGCACTTGTACATACGTTCAATCTCTTCATAGCGCCGGCGCGGTCGCTTGTGCTGTTGTGCGCCAGGAATGGGTACGAAACTGTATACCTTGGGAGAGGTCAATTTGGGGTTGTGTGCAACAGGATAAGCAATGCTAACCTGTCCGGGGCGCTGGCCGCTGGTCGGGGGCGGGCCTTGTACTCCTCCTGGGTGTTGATAGGGCGGCATGCCCTGGTGTGGTGGGTAGCTGGGCCATTGCTCGTGCGGTGGTCGCGGAGGCATGTAGCTTGGATGCTGCGGTGGGTATCCTTGGTGCAAGGCTTGGTCTTGCGGATACGGCGAGTAGGGAGGATAAGTCGGGCTAGCTTGAGAGATGGAGGGATCTATGGGCACATCTGCGTTAGAAGCGCTGTTGGCTGGCGGATGATTCTCTTTCGAGGCATCCGAGAGGGACATGGACGGACTTGGTGGTTGAGCCATTGTGCCTAGTGCTCCTGCAGGATGCGCGGTAGGATAGTGGCAGTATCTGAGAGAGTCGTTCGCAAGACCCGACGAAGTGGCAGGCTGGGTAGCGACGCCGTAGTCCGACTGAGGTGTGGTCGTGCTCGACAGGCTGGCCGAGCGAGGGTCTTGGGTCGAGAAGGTGGCAGTAGATGCTTGATCTGCGTGGAGGCTCTGGTCTCAGTGGTGTTGCGAATGCAGGCGGCCAGAGCCGGAGAAAAAGCAATGGACGCTAACCTGACTGCGCGTACTTTGCCTGTCCGCCGTCCATAAACAGGCGACCAGACAACGGCGATGGTGGTGACGCGACAGCGACGACGTCAATAGACGGCGTGTTTGGTGTCAGCCCGTCCCAGCTATTTGGGGCGCGGCAGACGACAAGGGAAGGAAAGGCCAAAGCCAACTCTCGGCAAGAAGTAGACGATGCGGTTGAAGCAGTGTTTAGGTCGAGGACCGGCGTGCTTCTTAATTTTCCTGACAACCAAGAGAGTGGCAGAGGCAGGGTCGAGGGGGGAAAGATTAAAGCTAGCCTGAGGGTGGGATAAGTTGGAGCACGAGTCAGACGAGTGGATTGATCGACTGTTGGCACCTGGTGATGGCCCGATGTGGTTGGGTCCACGGGGGCGAACTTGGCCTAGTGGACGGGGCAGACAGGTACCTTGTCGAGATTCGCCAACGAGAGACGGTACCTCCTCGTGACCAGGCCTAGCAAAGACGGGTCACAGTTTTTGTTCCTTTCCGGCTTCGTCCTGGAGTCATTCAATGCTTGCAAGTAGCTCACGCCGTAGAGATCTGAATCCGCGCCGGGGAGGGAGCTAATGTAGCAGGCCGCCTCAAGCGCACGCTTCGCCTGACACCGTGTCGTGCACTACTCACTGCAGCGCTGACGGTGCCTGGCGATGGATCAACGATGCGTGCAGGGAACAATACTCCCCCAATTCTGCGAGCCGACTGTTTGCTTACCCAGCAAGAGACACGCTGCAACAGGGTGGTAATGAAGAAATACTGGGTGGGTCAACTGCCCACCCTGGCTGACAGATATTCGGGTGGAGGGCGATGCAAATCGCTCGACAAGGTGGACGCCGAGGGCCAAATCAGGGGAGAGGATCAATTTGACTTTTGCTAGTCTGTGCCGCTGATGAAACCAGGATCAAAGTGTGATAGTGCAACCGTCTGAGTGCCAGGTGCAGTCACTGCCGAAGACGGCGCGGACGGACGACACTAACACCGCGCTACTGGCCGGCAGATGCAGAACCACGACGAATGCTTTTTCGCGTTCGTCTAAATCACGCCCGCGAACAGAGAGTTGACCGAGCTGCAAATGGATTATGGATTATTGGACGTGTGGCGCTGCGTAATGGCAGCAATGGCAGCAATGGCAACAATGGCAGAATGATGGCCACAGCAGAGCGGGAAAGTGATGGCAAGAGGAAAAAGGGAAGGGAAGAAATGGGCGGCAGACTCGTTGAGGGCCGCTTAGTTGAGTGCTGAAGAGAGCCGGGGCATGCGCCTGACAGGTGCACCGAAGTTCCCATTGCACGCCACAGCGAACAGGGATTAGGTTCCGAACCAGCTGGGTCCCAGGCCTCTCTTTGGCTGCATGGTGATTGCCTACCCACCCACGCGGGTTCTCTGCCCAGAGCGGTGGCCAGGGTGTCGGCGCCGAGACGGCCTGGTTTTTGCTCCCAGATACGACTTAGCCTATGGCGGAAATTGTTCGCTTTGCCCTCTCTGCTGTTACCTCTGACTGCTTTTGACGGCAAACTTAGACAGTGTACGCAAGACTCATGGCCTGCTGACCATGTTTGCCTCGTTGTCATCATAGCTGCGATGTTTCTCCCAAAATCGAGACCTAGATGTACCCTGTCCTGCCCTTGTCCTGCCCTTGTCCTGCCCTTGTTCTGCCCTCCCCGGTTTGCTGTGTCTTGTCCTGTTCTGTTCTGTACAGTCATGTACCGCGCTCCTGCCCGGCTTTCCCCGTCTATCCGCCGCCCACCTTTGGTCCCTTCTCCCCGTTGTCTCCCAAAGCCCAAAACAAATCTCCACGTCTCCACCGTCCCGACCAAGCATTGGTACGTCCACAGGTGTAGACACGCATGGGTAAACGTGCGCCTGCGTTCTGCACCTGAGGGTCATTTTAGCCATCCCCGATTGGTCTTATTGGGGCGAGCGACAGGGTGTAACCCTGCTACTACCAGCATGGCCGTTTGCCGATCCTATCATTCGCTGTACTGGTCAACCACTCTTGACTCGGATGCCATCATTGCGAGCTCCTCGTCCAGGCTTGAGCTTCCCCACGGCGACACTTGATCACACGAGGCAGGAAGTTTAAGGTGCTGGATCGCCAAATACGGAAGTTGCACCTCCAGGACTTTCAACTACCCTTGGAGAAGAGCGGCACTGCCCAGAATAGCAGCCAAGCAAAATGAGGTAATGATCGAGCCTCAAACGAGCCTCGACATGATTTGTTTTGTCCCATCGCCACCCATTTGTCTGATTGTGCAGATCCAACCAACAGACAGCATTGACCTTTGCCCTGAACGAGCATTCGATCAAGGAACTCTGATCGACAAGACTCTCTCCAAAACACACAGGGGACTGCTGTTGGCCGCAGTTGGGCAGCCCCGTCCCTGCAGTAGGCAAAGCGAACGCAGTCCAGCAGTCTGGTAGGTTCATCGAAATCGCGATCAATAATAGCTCCCTTCCTAGATAATTACCACCAACTCAAAAAACAGAATTACTGCAGAACGATCAACAGATGGGAGACAAGTAATGGCATGCGCGATTGGAGGATTCATTTTGACAACCAGTTGGTGTACCCACCAAATCCCCATATTAACGTAGATTCCCCCCGACTTGGTCAAGGGCCTCAATTTCGAGATTTGACTCCGAGACCGGGACACCACGTAGAAAGGGCAATTCTTGAACAATCGTTGGCAGATCTTGAATCCGAAACGGGCCAAGCTCAATGCCACGTTTTGACGGTGCGGCCAAACATGAAGCTCCCTTCGAATAATAAACCTCCCTTAGTTACCGTCGTGGACATTTGACGGAGGGCGAAGTCCGGGCACACACAGCCCAGGCGACGCACATTCGCTACGGCATGTATCCCCCTCCATCCCCGTCCCCGTCTCCATTCCATCCCCGTCCCGATCCTGCGTCTTTTTTTGATTCCGCGCATGCCTTTTCGATCAGCCACCTGCCCCCTCCCACTCGCCAGGTTCCTGAAGGGGCGGGCTGCAAACTGCATCTTTCAGCCAGCATCGATCACCAACCACCAACCACCTACCTACTACAGTAGGAGGTACATCTAAACGAAAAAAACTTTGCGAAACTGATTTTCCACACTATTTGCATCTGTAACCAATTCTCAAGAGATTGATTTTTCCTAGCCAGCGAATTTATGCTTTCAAACTAGGGAAGAGAAGATCAATGCCGCATCTGCAGAGTTTTAAGGTTACGGTGGCAGGTAAAAATTCAAATTCAAACTATGGTCTTTTATCATCATTATTGTTTCTTTTATCACTCATATCACTCATTGTCACCACGACCCATAATTAGATACCCATAGTACAACATACCCCTGCAAAAGTGTCTGATAGTCCCAGGCATTCGCGGTACATGGGGAGGGCGTCGCGGTTGAATGTCAAAAATCCGTTTTTGTTTCTCTGACAACAACGGAGAGACACATGCCGGTAGGTACTTTCAGTAAGACGCATTTACGTACTCGAAAATGGGGGCTGGATGATCGATGGGATTGCTGTTATCGTCGTTCACGTGCGGGTGTGTCTCTGTTGCTTGCCTGCAACTCCCCCCACCAACCCGCATCAAGGGAGGAAAACCCGTTGTGGCAGCTATCGGCAAATTGATGGCACCAGGGTCTTGTCTCACAGTCGCAGAATACGGTACATTGATTTGTTTTTTCTTCGTCTAGGAATCCTTGTCTTGCATTCTCAATAGTATCGCCGAACCAAGCCTTTCCATGCTTGGAAGGAGCGGATCGTGTTTCAACAGGCGAGTAGGAGCCACACCAACTCATTTTTGTGTACTCGTATTTTAACTAACTTCAAAAAGCTTCGGCCACGTGTCCGCTCTATCATGCTATTGTTCATCCTTCTTTGGCAGTAGCAACAACAGCTCACTTGGGAGCTGTACTTGTATGCATCTCGAAACGAAGAACCCAGAAAGCCAAATACTTGCTTGCATACATCCGTCCTTGCCCTAGTTCCTCCAAAGTCCCATGCCCCCCCCACACTCAGGTCTATCATTGGCGGCTGTCTCCCGGTGCAGAATGGTGCCGAAAGTTGTCGGTCTATTTGGTATCACTCGAAATTGACTCCGGTGCAATGCTGTTCCATGTTATGCTCCACTGATGATAATGAACACTTCATCACCATCTGCTGCGACCCAGGGGCGCTGCATTCGATGCGGTGAAGCCACCGCCTCGGCCTCCTCTGCCACCTCGGGACCCCCAACCTCGGCCACCGCCGCCGCCACCACCACCGTAGCGAGCCATGTCAGACAAGCGAGGATCAATATTCTGCTTGGACTCCTGGAGAATGCCGATCAAGTCTCGCGCTTGCTTAGCATCTAGAGAAGGTGTCAGCTCTCGTGCGTGACCAAATGTCTCATTTTGCCTTACTCTCTGTCGTGAAGAATGTGATTGCAGTGCCTTTGCGACCTGCGCGACCTGTTCTGCCAATGCGGTGAACATAGTCTTCAGAGTTATTCGGATAGTCATAATTGAGAACATGCGTGATGTCTCGAACATCTTGAATGAAAGGTTAGCAATACTGCCAAATAGGCCTAGAGAAGTGTCCAGGGACCATGTGTTGGTCGTGCGGCCCGAGATGCATTATTACTCTGATACTTCGGCCTTGGCCAAGCAACCGAGATCCATGTCCTTGAGTGGCAAGCGTCTACGGTCCTGGAAGAGCTCCTGGATTTGCAGCTTGGTCCAACTAATTGAGGGCCTCTTCATCCTGCTCGTGAGAACGAACCATAGAAGAGGTCAAGACTGAAGGTCCAGTCAAACTGCAAAAGACTTTTCAAGAGCTCCTTGGAGGGCGGACCGATCAAACACGAAGCCGGGACAGGTGTGGAAGACTTGCACAAAATGGAAGAGAGAGCGCATCATGGCATACGACAGCAATAGTAAGAAATACACATGGAAATGGGTGGGGGACGGGGAGAGGAAGGGGGAGGGTGGTTGTTGTTTATCATACCAATACCCCGAGACGCCACATCGGTTGCAACCATGATGGGGCTCTTGCCGGTTTTGAATTCGTTCAGAACCCAGTCACGTTCGTTCTGTTGCTTGTCGCCGTGGATAGCTGTATACGGTTAGTGTTTGCAGGCAAAAGGACAGGGTCGAGCACTTACACAGCGCTGGCCAGCCATCTTGACGGAGAAATCGAGTGATTTCGTCAGCAACACGTTTGGTACCGGTGAAGATGAGGATCTTGTTGCTGCGATCTTCCATGATCTGCTCTAGATGCTTTGTCATGCGATCTCGCTTCTCGAAATCAGAGACGACCTCAACAATTTGAGTAATACGATGATTGGCCGAGAGATCCATAGAGCCGATGTTGACCTGGATGTAGTCATTGAGGAAATCGGAAGCAAGCTGTCGAACTTCCTTGGGCCAGGTAGCCGACCACATCAGAGTCTGACGGTCCGGGCGGATTTGACCAATGATTTTGCGGATCTGTGGCTCGAAACCCATGTCCAGCATTCGGTCAGCTTCATCCAGCACGAGATAGGTAACACGGCGCAGATTGGTCTTGCCCGCCTCAAGCATGTCAATCAGACGGCCCGGAGTGGCAATGCAGACCTCAACACCACGAGAAAGATCCCGGATTTGGCCACCTTTGGGCACACCGCCGTAAACGCAGGTGTTTCGTATTCGCGACGATTTGCCGAACTTGGCAACTTCTTGCTGGATTTGAACTGCCAGTTCTCTTGTTGGTGCGAGAACAAGGACTATGGGGCCATCACCTGGAGCAAGCAATGGCTGGGCGTTAATGTGAACAATGGCAGGAAGGCAATATGTCAGGGTTTTGCCGGATCCAGTTTCAGCAATGCCAACAACATCGCGCCCAGACAGAGCCATAGGCCAGCCTTGAGACTGGATTGGTGTAGGGTTGCTGAATCCTTGGGCTTTGACCTCATCCATGACATACTTCGGAAATCCAGCCTCGTCGAAGGTCTCGACAGGTCGCGGAATGTCTTTGCCCTGGACTGTGATTTCTTTTTCTCTACGGAATGTGTCGATGTCACGGGATGAGCGCGCTGTGATGATAGGATCTTCCTTATAGAAAGACTTTTCGAATTTAGGCAGCGCTGCCAAGTCCCAGGTTTGTTGTTTCAGGCCCGCACCGAGACTGGACATTCTGTCGCCACCTCCGCTGTAGGCACCTGAGCCGTAGCCACCAGACGAGTAGCCATTTGAACCGCCGTGGTAACCATTGCTGCCGCTGTAGCCGTTGGTGCTGTAGCAAAAGTTAGTGAAATGATGGGAATTGGTCGAGATGGCTGCAAGGCGAGCTTTTCTCGCGCCTCAGAGGACGCAGGTCGGCAGGAGTGGTTGGTGACATACCCGTTAGAATAGCTACCGTACCCGCCGTCTCTTGACGAGCCGTAGCCGCCGCCGCTGTAAGACATGGTGGCGCGAGGAGAGATCAGCAATTCGGAATGTTTCGGAAGGAGGAGAGATCAGTTCAAGGTTCCCAGTGATGGCCAGTGATGGTACAGTCTATCAGCGGAATGTAAAAGACAGCTTGAAGGAATGACAGGAATCCAGAAGTAAGAAAAGGGATGGAAGGTGCGAGGTCAAAAGGGATTGTATGTGGCAAGGAGCGATTAAAAATTTGTCGTCTTCAAGACAGCCGGATAGAATACGCTAGTCCAAAAGAGGAATAACCCGAATTCTTTGAGCAAACATGCCAAACACTTCCAGGCAGCTGTTTAAAGGACTCGGCCTTACTCGGTCATAATGCTGACGATTAGGCCGAGTCTGTATAGCGAGCGTCATGGCTCAGCAACTCATCTTTGGCATTTATTATTGTGGAGGCTCTAGGCGTAGAGTGACGCTGATGGTTTCAAAAATATGCTTCGCTTGTGAGATATACCGATCCGCATTCATAATCTACCCAAGGAGTGGCTTCTGCCCTAGGCTCAGCGAGGTGCTTCATTCTACCAACCCGATCGGTGCTGACAGGGAGATCCTGCGCCGCTTAGGGTGACTGATGCACAAAGCATAGCTCTCAGTGTTTGGCCTTTTGGCTTGCCTTCGTATAGTCTTGATCGATTCCGATTGACCAATATGGGAGCAAAGCGAAGGAGGCTTGCACTGTCATGTGTGGATTGTCGCCGAAGGAAAGTCAAATGTGGTCGAGAAATGCCGTCTTGTGTCCGCTGTGTCAGAAGCGGGCATGGCGCCACCTGCTCTTATGTACAGTATGACGAGAAATCACAACCAGGCCTTCCAACTCCGACGGATGACAGCCCCGAGGACAAGCGCGACGCTACTCCAGCTCCGTCTTGGTCGGAGGAAGCTGAGCATTGGCAACGGACAAGTGCTGCAGCAAACCAGAATGCACTGAACGGCAATGCTCTCAAACATCGAGCACCGCCAAAGACTCTGGAGCAACTACAGGACAAGCTCTTGGAGCTTGAAAGTTACGTTAAAGCTGCAGGATCCTCATCGGCCTTGAACGAGAAGTTCCAAGGTATGTACCAGCCTGCTGGACACGGGGCTCCGCGTCACGAAGATGGGCTGCAATACTTCGAGCGATCTTCGTTACGTGGGCGATCGTTTAAGACGCAATACTTTGGGCCGAGCCATGCTGCAAGTTTACTTCTACACTTCGAAGAATTGTCCGCATTCGCCAGGGATATTCTGAAGAGAACGCCGTCTACGAAGTTCAAAGACCGCTTCAAGGAAAGCCGGAAGGCGCTTCTATTTGCCAGTGATATTGATGAAAGGATTAACTTTGAACAGCTTGTGGCCATGGTACCTGAGAGAGAGCGCACAGATGTCTTCGTGGCCCAATACTATGAGACGTACGAGACCACATACAGAGTTCTTCATGTACCCAGCTTCACACGAGAGTATGAGCAATTTTGGAGTGGCCCTAGTAGCGCCAGAGCATGGTTTGTTGTGCAGCTTCTGCTTGTTTGCGCGTCAGTTAACTGGGCTGTTGCTGGGGACACTGATGCTTTCGTTGGCCGCAGCTCGGTCAACCGGGAGAAGGCAGCGAGGTGGATTAAAGCAGCAGAAACTTGGCTTGGGAAGCAGAGCCACAAACACACACTCTTGGAGTACTACCAGACACACATTCTTCTTGTCATCGCCAAACGCAATATATGCTACAAAGTGAAGAGAGAATGGACGACTGCAGGCACGCTCCTCCGTCTGGCAATGGCGGCTGGCTTTCACCGTGAACCGACGTTTCTGTCGACCAGAATATCGGTCTTTGACCAAGAAATGCGGCGGCGCCTCTGGCACACCATCGTTGAGCTGGAAGTTCAAGCGTCGTGCACTCGAGGGATGCGCGCCGCCATCAGTGCCGACGACTGGGATTGCCTCCCGCCATTGAACATTCACGACGAAGACTTTAATGAGATGACGCAGGTAATGCCGACAACGCTGCCGCTTACAACCTTCACGCGCACCTCCTTCCTCGTCTCGGCGGCCAGCCACCTCCCGCTGCGGCTTGAAATGCTCAACGCGATCAACTCTCTATCGTCGCTCATCACAATCACCCGTGTGATGAACTATGATGCCCTCACCCGCACCGCCCTTGACGCGCTACCCAGGTACAGCTCGACAGCATCTAAACCACCGCTCTTCTCGTCTATCACTTCCAAGCTACTGCTCCACGAATTCCTCCTGCTGCTGCACCAACCTTTTGCGACGTCGACTCTTTCAGAGTCGCGCTACTTCTACTCTCGGTGCGCGCGGCGCGACTCTGCGCTTACTATCCTCCGCATCTACACCTGGCCGAAGCTGCCGCTTGCTCAGCGGCTGATCCTGTCAAATTCGCAAGACGCAAACCTTCGGGCCTGTCTGGCGACGTGCCACGACATCGTTATTGCGTCATACATCCCGGGTTCCTGCGCAGCAGACATGATACACGACCGTGGATTGTCAGTTGGCTACATCAGAGACAGCGTGGAGTTGTTTGGCACGCGGGTCAAGCGTCTTGGACAGGGCTTCCACAGCTACTGGATTACGAGCTCTGCTCTAGGACTGGTGCAATCACGTATGAATGCTGATGAGCCTGCAGAAAAGTTCGCTAACGAGGCTGCTAAGCGTGTTATGAAGCTGCATGACGAAATCATAGCCGTCCAACGTCCAGGTTACGACGGCCTTGCCTCCACAGTGAATCCGCAAGCAGACACGGTCGAGCAGGGTTTGCTGCAGCAACAGTATGAGGCAGCAGACGAAGCTAATGGCGCAGCTCCCACTGGTGGTGGACAGCAGCTAGATGGAGCGATGGGCGCAGCAGGCGGAGGCGCCGAGGCTGGTGAAATTGGCACGGGGATTGACTCAAGCTACGCAATGGATGCATTCGTGCCATTTGACCCCTTTGGACAGACGGTGTTTGACTTTGACAACTTTGATATGTGGAATATGGACTTGAGCGGCGGATGTATTGGTCAATTCGCCGATTGAGGATATTTTTTTTGTTTACAATCCCGATAATACCGGTACAGTATTTATTGATATTACTGTAGAGATCCCCACTTCCTGGCGCTGAGTGCTTGTGAAAACAAGACTTCTCAGGAAGAAAATCTCTTAATTGCCGTTTATATTTGTTTTGGCTATTGGCACTTTGAGTAGTGGTCATCAGTTTTTGGCACTACAATACTTCCTTCAAGGGGGTTAATGTAAGAGAAGCAGCAAGTAGTACTGGTAATACTGTAGGCGTGCGTAAAGGACGAACTGCCAAGAGAAGTACAATCTGCATTACGATCACCCCCGTTTGGGAAGAGGGTGATGCCGCCCTATACTCACCCCAGTTCACCCCCGGCTCACATAAAGCCAGGGTGAGACTCACCTGTGACTCACCTGTCGTTGGGGCCAAATCCCTAGCGCCTTATTAGTAGCTATAATGCCCGCGCCCAGCCTTGAGGTTGGGGTGCAGGGGCGGCACAGGCTGAGGGAAGCCTCGATGGAACCGTGCTGCCGCGGCTTAAGGGAAACCTCGGGACAGCTGAGGGCTTGACCTGGCTTAGTGTGGGTGTGATTGTAACAAGATGATGGTTGTTATTTGAGTACCTATAAGTTTCCTGCTTCCATTTGCAGGTCCCCAAAGCCTGAAGGGAGACAAGGCAATGTCATGAATAACACACACCTATATATTGAACTTTTCCTAGAATCGGCAAGATTACCTGTCTTTTAGAGAGGTATGATTGGTACATGTGGGTTCTGATGCAATGGCAAACCGCGGTTCTACTCTGGCACCTGCAGTGGTTTTTCCACTACAAAAGTGAATAATTTATATGGGCCACATAGGCCCCAACACACATTAATTTAACTACTACATACAGCCTACTCACACTGGTGCTTGTCATCGCAATGGCGACACAGCAACTCTGCCTTGCACAGATGGAGTCACAAGCTGGAGAAGCAGGAGATCTACTCGACGCCGTCAAGCAGAACGATCAAGAACTTGTTGAAGCCTTGTTGCTTAGCGGCGCCGAAGCCAGTGAAGCTATCCTTACTGTTGCTGCTGTGTCAGGCTCTGCTTCCATCGTGGACTTGCTTCTTTCTTATGGCGCAGCCTCGAAACTGAACACTTTGCCACAGGAGTCTGCTCTTGTTCAAGCCGCTGCTTTAGGTCACCTGGAATGTGTTCGTCTGATTATGGCAGCAAAAATGGACTCTCACAGGTTGTTGGCACTTACAAAGGCCATCAGGGCAGGTCACCTGGACATTGTGAAAGAGATAGTAAAATTGCCTGCAGATGCTGTCAACACAAACCTCCTCAGCGTAGCTGTGGATGCTAATCAACCTCACATTGTCAACTATATCCTGCAAGAATGCCCTGGCCAATTGCTGTTTAGTTTAAAGACTCGATGGACCTCGCCGCTCTCACTAGCTGCTGCTTTACCCGAGTGTAATATCCTGCAAGCTCTTGTCAGTGCAGGAGCAGATCTGTACACAGTCAACTCAGTGGGCAACACTCCATTGATGGTTGCATGCTGTAATAACAGAACATCTAATGCTGTGTACCTCGCCGAAAGAATGTCCAAACATGATATTGATTGGAAAAATGACAATGGCATGACAGCTTTAATACTTGCCATTAGCCGTGGCAATGTGCATGTTGTGAAGAAACTTCTGAAGAGAGGTGCAGACCCTGATCTCAAATATAGAGATGGCCTGCCACCATTACATATTGCCATCTTGGACAGACAGTCGGAAATTGCGTGCCTACTCATTGAGGAAGGTGCAAATCCCAGCAGCTGTGACAATGAAGGCAATAGTGCAATGGATCATGCTGTGAGGCGCAGTGATACCATAGTCATTGAAAGACTACATCAAGAAGGTGTAAGCCGGAAGTCCGTGGAAAAAGATCGATCCGTGGCTCCTCATGTTACTGTGGCAGAATCTCCAACAGGTGCTATGGAGCTCGCTTTTGATCGCCGAGTTGATGGCGAAGCGCTTCGGTTGGGAGTCACTAACAGCTTCGCAACAGGTGAGCCACAACTTGCTCCTTCATCCATGACGGAACCGGGCCACAAGTCTGCAGAGACAGATCCTGCCAAATCTGCTGGTGAGGCCCTGCCGGAATTTTTACCCGAACTTTCATCGCCAGAGGAGTGGTCATCAGAGGCAGACCTAGACGCTGCAATCAAAGGGTGTGAATCGGTGCTTGAGAAAGTCTACAGCAAACTATTCCGTCGAATCTTCCAAAAGTTCGCAATGAATGGGGATCCTCACAATCTGATTCTATGTCAGAAATATGCTGCTGCAGCTTCGCATGTCCCCAGCTTTCAATCTCAGTTCAGAGTCACCGTGCTATCGCTGGATGTATATTGTTGGCTCCGCCGGCACCAGGTTACGACTCTTACTTTGATCGAATATGAAGCTGCGTTGGCTAGTGCTCGACGTGCATTGGTGACACTACCATCATCAATGGCACGTTTTACTGTCCTTAATTCTCTGGCTTACTTCAGTCGTAGCCGCTTCGACATGGACAGCACCTCATTTCCTGCTTTGCTTGAAACTTTGGACCTTTTGAAGGCTGATGATTACCGACAATCAATTCAAAATGAAGCGAGTGATAATGATGGGTGTGGCACAGAATTCTTAGATTTTGTCCTGTCCGACCTCAACAAGCTTGACTATCAGCAGAGCAAATCAACCAATTCTTTGGATTCAGCCATTTTACACCATAGGTCTGCGGTTTATGGTAATCGTGGTGCTTGGTCGAAATACCCAGAACGACTCTTGGATCTGAACGAACTTCTGGGTGAGAAATACAATCTCCAGAGTTCGAAAGAGCCTCTTGAAGAGGCAATTAGTGTTCTAAGGGCATACCTTGATATTGTGAAAATGCCTCACACAGCCCGAGCCATCGCAATGAACAATCTCGCACACGACCTACATCTCCTTTATCACCACAGCCGGCAAGTCGAGGTCTTGGATGAAGCCTCTGGATTGGTCACTGATGCTCTAATGATTATATCTGGACAGAGCTCGCACAGAGCGCACGTTCTCCGCAGCGAGATGCAGACAAATCTGAGCAATATTTTACATACTCATTTCGAGGTAACAGCCTCAGAGCAGCATCTTGCAGACTCGATTTTCCTAATAAAGCAAGCATTATCAATCGAAGACCTGCCTGCAGAAGAGAGGGTCACTAGAATGCTCAACCTCGCCGGATCGTTGGAAGATCAGTACAAACTATCCGCAGACTCTCAAAATCTGATAGAAGCGCTGGACCTGACGAGACAGGCAATCCGAATCAACGACTGTCCCAGAAATATTCAGGTTCGTGTTTTAGATCTTCATTGCCAGACGCTCTATTTATGGCTGTTTCGGAAGCCCGATAATTGGCAACATCTTCGGCGTGACTACAATAGACTAGTCAGGATCGCCAAGATTGTCGCCGGATGTCGATATACAGTTGCTGAAAGGTCGCGTGCTCTGCACAACCTTGCCATATATCTGACTGCACGATCGACTCGCTTTCGGACTCAGGACGACGTACGGCAAGCCATCTTCTTCGAGGCGTCCGCTATCATTAAATCTCCGTCTATCGTCACACTCAGGGCGAAGTACTTGTCAACACTGGCAGATCATTTTGCCCAGCTATACACGTACACAGAAGAGCTTGATTTCCTCAGCATCGCCTTGAAAATCTCGAAGGTAGCTCTCTCTTGGGACCCCCAGAATGACGTTACAATGCGCAATTTTGCAGAAATAACAATGCTAAAGTGGTGTGCACGACCGAACCCCGAGGAGCTAAAACTGACCACAAATCGCTTCGAAAGTATCCTCAAACTTCAATCAGCCCCATTGTTGTCGCGAATCCGTGGTGGAAGCAGCGCTTCACTCTTTGCAGTGCTCGAGGGCGACTATGCCCGCGCGACCTCTTTAATGGAGATTGTACTTGAACTCTTCCCAGCAATGTGCGGACGGCTGCAACTGCTTGAAGATGTACAATTCGCACTCAAGACACTTCTCAACCTGCCTGAACGAATTGCCACCGCTTTTCTAGCATCAGGAAAAAGTCCGGAAGAAACTCTTGAGCGAGTTGAGGCGTCACGGGGAATTTATGCTCATTTGATCTTTTTGCGCCATCGTGAGAAACCACTGTCTGTCCAAGTACACACAAGCCTGGCGCTACATGCACCGTCTTCAGCGGCCGTGGCCATTGAATCGCTTCAGGATTCTCCCTCATCACGGCCAAGTGACCAGATATGTCCACGGATTGAGGCTCCCTCGAGCCAGAGTTCTTTGTCTTCAGACTATACCGTAGGATCGGATGAGGCGCGGTCCTTCGCCGTCAATGGGCCTATCGTCGACTTCGCGGTGGCGCAATTTCGAAGTGATGCCATTATCATAACTACCAATGGCATTAAATCAATACAGCTTCCTGATCTACACGACCGCGATGTAGCAGATGCCCATGCCTACATAAGCGGGGAGGCGCGAATCTCGAGGAGATCAGCACGCGAAGACTTTACCAGCCGCAATCGGAAGCTCAAGAAACTTCTGCTGTGGCTCTGGCAGGTTGCCGTCAAGCCCGTTCTCAATCATTTAGAAGAATGGTGTGTTTGGGCTAATGGATCCAAGTCCCAACGATGCATAAAGTGGATCTCGAGTAGCAGTTTGGGCGCTTTGCCGCTACATGCAGCGGGGAACTGTGAAATAGGCTCTGGACAGAATACCATGGACCACGCTGTGTCAACCTATATCCCCAACTTGCGAATGATGAGACTTCAACGGCAAGAGATGAATCTTCAGCCTGGCAAAGTCGCTGGTGTGCGGGGCTTGTTTGTAGGGACACCAGATCCCATTGAATTTTGGCGAGAATTGGACATTGTCCCCGAACAAGAAGCCTTGTTACAGACGTGTGAAGACCATCAGATCCTTCTTCATCCCTCAGCGGAGCGAGTCGTGGAGGAATTGGGCAAGAGTACTTTGTGCCATTTCACGTGCCATGGGACGACCGACCCATTGAACCCATCGAAATCGAGCCTGATCCTAGGACGAGAAACAGTGGATTCGCTCAAAGTTGAGGATATCGCCCAGTGTCGATCTCAATCCGCTCGGCTCATATATCTGTCGGCATGCTCAACCGCAGAAAACGCCTCAAATAATTTGCGGGCTGAGGGACTTCATCTGGCTGGAGCATTTATGATGGCAGGCTTCCCCAACGTAATTGCCTCGCTCTGGGAGGTTGATAGTCGTGCCGCGAGCTCCATTGCTCGGCGTTTCTACGAGAATTTAGGACGCGTTGAGGAAGCAAGCTCACTGACGGGGCCGGTGATTGCTGCAAGCTTGCACGAGGTTGTACTGGAGTACCGGTCACAATACCCAGATGACGTACTGAATTGGGCTTCCGTTGTCCACTACGCAGTCTAAATAGAGAACTGGCTCGTAGTTCTTCGCATAGTTGATTGAGAGACGGTGTTGTGAAGCAGACTAAGTAGATTTGTACAAGTGAATAAACGACATCCATATTCTGAACTTATTTCGTTGCCATGTAGTGTTCCTCTTTAATTTTCGAACACAAGATACTCTTCGTCGCCACTCTCAATCTCAATGGTCTCAAACTCATTTGATAGTAGTAACGACAAAAAGGTCTCCGCCTCCACCATGTCGACATCGCCAGGCTGAGATCGCGCAACCAGGATGTCCTTCCAGCACACTTTATGCTCAAGAGCTTGAGGAGTGGCATCACGGCTGCGAAAGAATTTAACTTTCACTCGCCGATACTGCACAGCGTAGATCTGCTCGCCCGGTGCTCGAAACTCGTGACCAATCGCACAACTAGAGTCTCGACCGACCTGCATGCCTACGTCACCGCCCAGCGAAAGCGGAATTCCCACAGCGGCGCCCGAGGCAACGGCATCGAGGGGTACATCGATCTCGACTCCATGCGCTGCACTGTGCTTGTTGCCCTGCCTCACTCGCGCATCGAACAAGGATCTCAATCCCGTTATAAAGTAGATATCCTTCCTTGCATCCTCCGCGTCCTGCAGCCACCGCTGCGTCTGGGGGTTCTGGCAAACTCGCTGGAACAGGTCGGTTGGGTTCTTCAGCTCGTAGAGGAGCCCCTTTGTCGCCTCGAGAATCAGACCAACATCATTTTCCTCAGTCAAATCTAGCCCGAACACCGCAAGGTGCGGGCGGAAGGAAGTGGTCCGCCGGAGCCTGACCAGAGAACTGTATCCTGTCTGCGAGGACGTGTGGATGTCGTCGAGCGATGGCGCCACTGAGTTGTGCGCGTCGAGGTTCGGATGCTTTAGATTGCACACGAAACTGCCTAGCGAGATTTGATCGCGAGGAATAGGAAGCTCGGTGAGAACTAGACGTTTAGGCATGGCTTAGCTTACGTTCTTGGTGTTGAGTAGCATGAGTTTTAGTTAGTCCGTGGCTGACATCATTAGAGACAAGGATTAGATCCATACACTTGATCTCTGATTGGCTGCTCATCCCTCGGCTCTCGATCCAGATCTTAACACCAGATCACGTGATGACTGGTGCAACAACACTCAAGTAATTGTGGGAGTGCTCACTCATTCATTCTCTCCAAGTCTGCCTAAATCTGACCATCTGATGAAGCGTATATGTCGGGATAATGGATGCACAGGGTTACGAGTAACACTACAACACGGACCGTATGTAGATCTGCTGTGTTACTGGGAAGTCAATTCTTGTTACATCTGTCAGGGCCATAGCTACACTCCCCCCTTAATCTCACTTTTCTACTACTAGCACTTTCACTCCAATACTTGTTATATAGATCACTAATTCAAGAATAGTAGTACCTTATCTGCTTTGGCTTAAATAACCAGGGGCATGTTATTTTATTCTGATCAATCAGAAGCATGTGGCTTTACCTTTTAACAAGGCAGGTCGATCAATAGGGAATGATCATACAAATCGTACGAGTGCGATCAAGAGAAGACAATGAGTGAAAACCGTGACCCGGCCGTTTGGATTTCAAGGAGCTATCTGCACTATATACCTTAGCAGCGTTCGCTTATCAAGAGCTCCTTATCATCCACGACAGGGCAATTAGTATGGTGCGCACACTATAGATTCCCACTAATAGATCGTCATCGATCCTTTCTCGTTGAGGAAACTCAAAGTGTTTAGTGCACCGATATCGGAAAGGGTGGTTCACGTGACCAAGCTCCGTCTCGCACACAGTAGACTGCCGCTGACACCTTTTATCCCTGGTCCTCTGACCAGCCCTGCACTCAGCCCGTCGCAAGCTCAGAATGCTTGAATCGCTTCCGCTCCCGCACTGAGGGCTGCCGCACTCCGCCGGGTTTGATTCACCATCAATGAGATGGCCAAGATCTTTTGGCAGGGTCAATGATAACCTGAACAAAGGACCCAACTCTGCCCTTTGATCAGGCTTTCTCGCATGAAACGCATGAGCCTGGCCTCTGGATCCGGAGCTTGGCTGGCTGCCGCGGACGCCGGCTTCTGTCCCTCGTACAAGGGCTCGGGCCGATCGGAATTAGCACGAGAATGCTGCCTATACTTCCTTTGCTTCGGCGACGGTTCATTGCGAAAGCTGATGCTGGTTTTGCGGGGAAGAGGCGCGTTTTCATCGGGCTGTTGACTTTGTGAGTGTCGATGCTCCCTTCGGTCAGGCGAATGCTCTCGTCGCCCACTCGTACCACAGGGCGGCCGGCTGTTGCTTCGCTGGTGACGAGTTCGGACAAGTCTCAGAGCAGGATCCGTTGTGTCGTCTGCATCGGAGGGCCCGCCCGATAACGGAGTTATTGTACACCTTCCGGGAGCCGATCAGTCTCTAGTTGTCCGCATGCCCTCGTTGCAGCATGAAAATTCAGCAGCTGTGATTGATAACGATATATTCAATCAGATTCGAGGATTAAGAGATGTTTGCTAAACGAATTTCAGCTAGATTCCCAAATTCACGATCTGCATCTGCTGCTCCACCATGATATCCATCCAATTGACATCCAGGCTCTGCCCAACCCGTTCACTCTGTTTCTTATACAACTCCTCCAGCACCTTCTTCATGGCACTCATGTTCTTCCCGATGCTCTGGTTTTCCATTCGTCCAATCAAGTCCAACGCAACTGCTTTCCACCTGCCATCCATTGCTGCAAATCCGGCCATGAACACCGGAAATCTGCAATCTGCTCGGCCTCTGCTGACAATCCAGTCTGATATGACAAGGATCTGGTCTGAGGCAACTGCAATCTCTATATCATGTTGAGGGGTGGTGTCAAGGCGCTGTGTAGGCCACATAGAAGTATATAAGTAGATAATACAGGTGCAGTACAGTATTGCGATATATTCCAGAAGATGTCTGGAGTGGGTCGGTAGATTGTCAGTATCGTAGAGAAGTATCAAGGCTGGTACTGCCGAGAGTTGTGGTAATTTCTTCTGTAGTTCGAAGATTCGGCTCTGACGTGCTCGTATATCTTGATCTCTTTGTTGTGGCCCATTCTTACCGAAGGTAATATCCTGTCGAAATTCTTGTGCTAGCAGTGCTAGCCGCATTGCCAACATACTTACCTCAAAATCAAGTGGCAACATATCAGGTAGCTCCTCCTCATTTAGTCCATTTACTCCCAAAGGGTATAGATGGAATGTTGGTGGATGTATTTTGTCTTTTGTTAGTATTGCCTTAACAAAATTCGCCAGACCCTGCCCCAATAGATAAGGCATCAAGGTCAATCATACATATCCACCACACAATAAATGGATATCGTTCGCTACCCAAGATTCGATGTCACATGAGTGATAATTCTCGTAATATTGGTAGGCGTTGTGGCCATGGGCTATTTTCTTTCAACGATGCTTATAATACTGTATCCAATCATCAAACCTACAATGAAACCGACCAAGGTCTCTTCTAACGGGTAAAGACTCCTCTACTAATGGTACAAATAGACGACCCCATTTCAGTGCGTCCTGCAGCTATGTGGCGCCAGATATACAGTCTAGCTCCAGCCACCGAACCTGGAGGGGTATTGGGTCTCCTGTAAATTGGTACCACAGATTCCTGAGGTAGTCTATAGTCACGTGGTTGGTTGAACCACGGTTTCTCGTGGGATGGTTCTCAGGGTATGGTCTCGCGATAGGTTGTGCAAAACTATGGTTGCTCTCTAGCAAAAATATTGGTTGCCACGGTTGAAACCTATAGTTCCACAGTTTCTTGCGGGATGTGCAAAGTCATAACCCTAACCCACTGTAGACTCGTAGTCACGTGGCGTAATTGGTACATGACTAAGCGCCACAGCCCAGGTTGATGTCAAGAGTAATATTGAAGCTAATAATTGCTAACACTATATGGGCATTGACCGCTGAGCGGCCACGAATATAAGCTAAAATTCTGTTGAGTAGATCTCGCCGAGAAACACTGCGGCCCTGCCAGTACCTCCCCCCAATACACATCCGCTCACACCCCGGACACGTTCCTCGCTGCGCGCGATGCCGCAAACCAAACGAGTCAAACAGCGCAGCTCTCTCTCCGGCAAACCCAGCACCCCGCGCCGATCGGGCGTTTCTCAACTCTCCCCCATCGGTACACCGTCATCAGCGCGTACACGCTCGGCAAATCCCTCAAGACACTGCCGTCCAAACGACCGCGCGCGCAGCCCGGCGACCCGATTCCGCACCGGCGCCCACACCGCTACAAGCCAGGCACAATCGCGCTGCGCGAGATCCGGCGCTACCAGCAGTCAACGGACCTGCTGATTCTCAAGTTGCCCTTTGCTCGGCTTGTGCGCGAGGCGGCGCAGTACGTGTTGCCGGTGGGCGTGGGCGGCGAGCTGCGGTAGCAGAGCCAAGCGATCCAGGCGCTGCAGGACGCCAGCGAGGCCTTTCTCGTGCACTTGTTCGAGGACGCCAATCTGTGTGCTATCCATGCCAAGAGGGTGACGATCATGCAGAAGGATATTCAGCTGGCGCGTCGGCTGCGAGGCGCCTTGGGTGGGTTCGGGTGATTCGGGTAGGGGAAAGCTGATTTACGCTATCTACGAAATCCAAGGAGACTCTGTGTGTGTACGCGCGTGCATCGATGCCGGCGTCATGGCAAGACAGAGAGGGTCGGTTGGTCGCCCTTTGGCAAGACATGACTATTATTATTTTTGCTGCTGCTACAACAGCCGTAAGAAGATGGCATGCATGGGCACCGACACGCAAAGCACGGTGTACGCGGCTGAACTGAAGGGCATCTTATCGGGCCTAGAGATCCTGACAGCCAGTCCCAGCCTGTGGCACGAGGCCTGCCCTGCCGGCCTTGGCTTCTTCGCGAACCTGTGCTGGGCTCACAACAGCCACGGGATAAATGCAACATTTCCGGGGACCGAATCCCCTGCAGCCTCTTCCGGTGTCTGTCCATTCTCAAGTTCCCAATAGTAGCTGCAGGCACCAGACGCACAAGTCCAAAAGCCCAATCCGGGTCGGCCGCTTCGGGTACCCATTCTATCTTGTCGACTTGGTATGCCGCAATTACAGTACGGGTTATCAGGTTGTATTGCACGTCCATCATCCCAGGTTATCCAGCCTCTTTCATGTTCGACGATGCCGTGAGGTCGGTTACCTTTACAGCGAATACAGACATAGTATGGTCGGCCTGCTTTTCCATTCGGATTTCCTGCCTTTACGACAGATCAGTACTTCGGGACCCAGTCGCACCAGCCACACGGAGGAAGTTCAAGAGGAAATTAAGCCATCGACGGGCTTAGGCTTAGGCTAGCGAGGATATCGTGTACCGACATTGCTGTAGAGTCAGACAAGTATTACCAAGGTATTGGAGTCTCTAACCGTAGGGTCCCCCTTCCTCTCCTAATGGAGGGGCGACGTATTGGTTACTCGGTACGAAGGAGACCTGGGCATGGGACATGAATACCTCGATATCTCCTACACAACATTGAACGCAGTCGAGGATGTGTTTAAAGCAGGCCTTTGCCAGTCGATGCTTGGAGAGAATGTACGAAGAGGGAAATTTACTCGAGGAGGGTAAGGCATCTGCATTACGCAAGAAATATACTATGTAGTCGCATTAACCAAAGATGATACCTAAAAAAAGAACCCTGACCCAACGCCTAAATCACAACCGCGGTAGAAGAGCAATGGCATCCAACAATATCTTCTTGACTTCACCATGTCCCCTTTCCTCAGCAACTTTAACGGGCGTGAAATGAAACATGCTTGATTTTTGTGGATCAGCCCCGGCGTCTAACAATCTCTTGACTAATTCTGTATCTCCCCACGGACAAACAGTGACTAAGGGAGTGTGCGAAAACATAGTGACATCCTTTAAATGAGGGAATTGTTCAAAAAGGACTTCATTAACAGGAGCACCTCTTTGAACAAAGAAATCAAATTTCTGTAAGAAATCTGAACAATTCTCACGCCCATCAGTAGTAAGTAGGTAGTAAATTAGATTACCCTTAGTTGCTCAGCTACCATGCTTAAATAAAAGCTTGACAAGGTTGAGGGTTCTATAAAGGATAGCTTGGGAGAGTGGTGTTATAGCATAGACACTAGCATATGTGTTAGGGTTTGGCCCGTGATTCTGTCGCGTACCACGTGACCCCAAGGGGTCGAGAGCTTCGGCAGATGGAGGTGCGAAATGACCACGGTGGGGCACTGGCCGATATAGGTTTAGGGCGGGGTACGAGAGGACATAGAGGCACGGCAGCCCAGGAGTTGCAACAAACAACAGACAAGTGGACAACAACGATACAATTCGTACACAAAAGGACCATTAAGTAAAGATAATTGTTACTTGGTTGTTACTGAACTTGATCGGACCCACTTCGTGACAGATTCAAAAACCAGGTTGCCAAGACCCAGGGGCTGCCAAGCTGGTCTAGCCATATTTGGCAATGATCTACGTCTGGCCGCCCACGGCCGACGCCGTCACGACAACAGCTGCGGACCTTGCTGGCGAGATCGCAACCAACGCACGGCCACGAGTCTAGACCAGTCGAGGCAGTTCTTGTCCAACGTCTATTGCTCCCTGGCGCCAAACGGCCTCAATGGGCTCGGCCAGCACTGACGGCGGTGATGACTTGTTGGCCAAACTCAAAGCCGCCGACCCCAGCGAGCTCGAGAGGCGGCAGCAAGCTATCAACGAGCGGATTGATGCCACGTTCCGAAGGAGCCAGCAGCGGCTGGCAGAGCTGATTGACGAAAACTCGACGCTGCCCACGACTGTGTCGTCAGTCACCATCCTAGGTGCCCCAAACACTCGCCATGGCTTTCTCAAGCGGATCGTCGACCCCTTGCTCAGCTCCAACCATGACCGTGCATACACGCACTCAGAGGTTGTGCAGGAAGTTGCTGCCACTGCCGAGAAGCTGAGACAGTTTGGTAAGTTCTACCTTGCTCGGGCACCGGCCACGCGTGGCATGAATGGCGGTGACGACGAGCTGGCGGCAACGAGCTGGCGGCAACGAGCTGGCGGCAACGAGCTGGCGGCAACGAGCTAACGATGATCAGGCATCTTCCAGGATCCCATCTCCATCTACCTCGACAAGCCGTCGCAGACTGATGCCCTGACCACGCCGACGGATGTTGCAGTCTTCTACTCGGTCAAAGAGCGAGGCAGAGTCACACTCAAAACAGGCACCGATGTGGGCAATGCCGAGGGCTCTGGCTATGTCAATGCCCAGTGGCGGAACATCTTTGGTGGTGCGGAAACGCTGGAGGCCAATGCCTCATTCGGCACCAAGACACGATCCTCCTACTCTGCCTCGTTTGATACGCCCATCCTGAGCAATCCGCAGTACGGCTTCCAAATTGGAGGAGTGCAGAGCTCGACACAGAAGACGTTTGCAAGCCACGAGGAGGCCCTGCGCGGCGGATGGGCCAAACTGCGATGGCTGAGCGCCACCAACAGTTCGCATGAACTGGCCTATAATGGCTTCTGGAGGCAGATTACCGGCCTGGCTCCGAATGCGTCGCCGACGGTCAGAAATGACGCAGGGAACAGCGTCAAGAGCAGCATATCACACATCTGGGTCAAGGATGGGCGAGACAGCCCGTTGCTGCCCCAACGCGG
The DNA here is from genome assembly GCA_003709845.1 of Chaetothyriales sp. CBS 134916. Lineage (NCBI taxonomy): Eukaryota > Fungi > Ascomycota > Eurotiomycetes > Chaetothyriales > Domatiomycetaceae > Domatiomyces > Domatiomyces globalis. The sequence goes on along the minus strand of QQXO01000163.1, from coordinate 12,605 downwards.
CTACTACTTGAAGACAGCGACTGAGTTGGCCGGCGTTGGTCCGCTGCAGGGCGATGTGGCCTTCCTCAAAGGCGAGGTCGAGCAGCAAGCCACCATCCCAATTCCCATACCAGGAGTCTCGGGCAACAGTGGCGTAACCTTTTCTGCCGGTCTTCGGGCTGGTCTGTTATATCCGCTGCCGCTGGGATCGAGCCCGACTGCTGAAGGGTCGCGCATCAACGACCGCTTTCAACTTGGTGGCCCGACCGATGTCCGAGGATTCCGCTTGTCGGGCGTGGGCCCGCATGACGGCTCCGATGCTGTCGGCGGCGATGTCTACGCTGCAGGGAGTGCAAATCTGCTGCTTCCTTTGCCGAGACTTGGAGCAGATAAGCCACTGCGACTGCATGCCTTTGTCAACGGTGGCCGACTGTTGGCCTTGTGCCACCACAAGGAGGCGCCGCTGACGGGCGATGAGGTGAAGAAGAGCGTGGTCGACACGATTGCAGAGCTTGGCAATGGCTTACCCAGCACCTCGGCCGGCGTTGGCCTAGTATACGCGCATCCTGTCGCTCGATTTGAGCTGAATTTCTCGCTGCCGTTGGTGGTCAGAAAAGGCGAGGACGCAAGGAAAGGGCTGCAGTTTGGCATCGGCATCAACTTCCTATAGAACAAACAATAGCCGGTATTCTTGTGTGTATATGTACGTGTACGGTATACGTGGCCGTTCGAGCGTGGTCGTTTGAGCGTCCCGGCTTGAGAGTGCCCCGTTTTTCTTTTAGGGTTATTAATAATATATTATTAATAAGTGACGGGTTAGGGTTATGGTACCCTAGCCAGTCACTTCGTGTACGGTATGTGTGTCAACTTTTTGGCATCCACCGAAGTGACCGCTCGTACCACTCGCCCTTGTCAGCGTCGTTTTGCCGACTCGCAGCTGCTCGTCCCACCCACCGCATCGACCTGGTTGTGAGCCGCAGAGCCGTCCTGGGCCGCGCGCCCTCGTTCCTTGCCATCCCCGCAATTGCACACACCCCCAGGGTGACGGCCTGGGCGGCCGCAGTTGGCCTCGATGTCGTACTACAACCAAGCCTACCAGCCGGCTGGGCAGCCGAATGCGGCCCAAAACCTGCAATTCTTCTCCTCATCATATCCCACCGTCTCTGGCCACACGACCCCTTCACAAGCCACTTATGGCGGATACGGCGCTGCAAATCCCGCTCAGGCCTACCCCGGCTACGGCCCAACGCCGGCAGTCTCAGGCTTCGGTGCTGCCCAAGGAGTGAGCGGCCGGATGGGTGACCAAGGCAGCGGCCTTCGCACCGGCTGGCTAGCGGCCTTTGGCACCGAAGGCTATGAAGGCGAGCCAAGCCTGATGGAAGAACTGGGCGTCAACTTTGACCATATCAAGACCAAGGTACGTCGGCTGGAGCCGGCACAAACCCATACAAGCAACGACACACACATACTGACAAGCCGATGCAGACTGTCGCTGTCCTCAATCCCTGGACGCGGCCCTCGCCACACATCATGGACGACTCCGACCTGTACGGCGGCCTCCTCTTCCTCGTGTTGTACGGCACCTTTCTCGCCCTATCGGGCAAATTCTTTTATGGATACATCTATGGCATCGCACTCTTCGGCTCAATAGCCCTTCACTGGATATTTGCCATGATGTCGCCCCCCGACGCCGACCAGCAAGACCAGATGGCCCAAACCCAGCGCGATCACCAAGCTCTTCAAGGCGGCCATTTTTCATCAACTCTGACCTACTCAAGGAGTGCCAGTGTGCTTGGCTATTGCTTCCTGCCTTTGACCTTGATCGCGCTGTTTGGCGTCGCCTTGCCCATGGACACGCCCATCGGCTACCTGTTGACTGCAGCCGCGGTGGGATGGTGTACGTACAGCAGCTCCGGCATGTTCGTATCCGTTGCGCGCATGAGTGGCATGAGAGGACTGGTCGCGTATCCGTTGGCGCTTTTTTACTCTGGCTTTGGCATTATGGGCATCTTTTCGAGCAGGGGCAGCGGTACACTTCAAGCAAAAGTTCTGTGAGAAAAGCTCGGTGAGGATGCATTGGACCAAGAGACTATAGATTACGATTCGATGCTCCAGACTAGCAGTCCAACGACTCCGATCGTCGCCATCAAGACTTGCAGTGCTCACTTGAATTTCGCCCACTCTCTCATTTCGCGTGGTCATAGAGCCAACTTCGGACAAGAGCGCACAAATGTAACAGCATCAAACTAGAGTTTGGCGGCCACCTCGCCACGGCGAGGTGCGGTGTGCGCGACTCCCGAGTTGTGAAATCAATGCAGTAGTTACACAGTAGTTGCACAGTAGTTCTGTGCCGCTGGCGCATCGCCTTCAACAGATACAGACCTGTTCTTCGTCTACATACGAATCGTGTAGCAGGAAAGGATAGGATAGTTCTAAAAGAGTAATGAGATTCGTTATTCATAAGTAGTAGTACAGTAGAGTTAAAGTAGGGTCAATGAAGCAAGACCTCCGGATAAATGATGTTCTCTGTGGTCACAGCTTCATCTGGTGCCAGCAGAAGAGACAGATTTGCTATATCTGTTACTCGAGATAGTGCAATATATAGCTGACCATGAGTAAATGGTGGTGTTCGTAAATCAACTCCAACGTGTTTGAATGACTGGGCCTGCGATTTGTTCAATGCCATAGCAAAGCAGAGGCGGAGTGGAAACTGTGTCCTACTGACAATATAAGGTAGCTCGCCTTCCTGTAGATGTTAGCTTATGAGGTATATAAAAAGTCACGTGGGTCTTGGCGCGAGGTGTGTTGCGATCGGTCGGTCGGCGTGTGTTGTAATTGATCCGTCGGTCGATCGGCGGGCTTCAAGATCGTCGAGATTGAGTCGAGAATCGAGACGGTCGGAGAGTGATATATAGATAGAAATGAAGGATTGAAATCGCGATCGAAATAGAGGTATATCGAAAATCACGTGAGACTTGACGCAGGCGTGTGTTGTGATTGATCAATCGGTCGGTCAGTCGGTCGGTCGGTCGGTCGGGGGTATCGCAATCGTCAATATCAAGTGGGGCCGTATCTGGTCGTCGGGTCGATTTGAGAGTGATATATAGAAACTATCGATCGATATCGCGGTCGAAATGGTATGGTTGATATCACGTGAGTCTTGGCACTGCCGTGTGTTACGATAGTGGGCGGGGCGTGTGGTGCGATCAATCGGCGAACGTCGCAATCGTCGATATCGGGTCGAGAATGGGGGGATAGGAGAGTGATATATAAAATCGATGGATTGATATCGTGATCGAAATGGAGGTACGGACCGAGTGTTGCGAAGTCACGTAACGGGAATTATGGGTGTGTTAGGATTTTGATGGGGTAGTTAGTGGGTCTCGGAGAAATGACGGGCCGGAACAGTTCACGTGACCAGTGTAAATCTAGGCGAACCAGAAGTGTACCGTAACTATATTATAGATTCCCACGCCCTTAACTCATCTCTATAATTCTCTTGAAAATCCGCCCATGTAGCGACGGAGATCGGAAATCGGCACAACTGACCGTTCCCTGCTGACTGGCGGCAAGCTCAAGCTTGCCGCCTTCCGTCCTGCCTTCAGCAAAATGGAAATTTATGGAATGACAGGCGAAAGGCTCGGCACCATTGGCGCTAATAAGAGCAAGGACTCGGCCGCTCTGCCCCAGTGGCAGCGTGAATATCTGGCAAAACCATCCATATCAATACGACAGGGCATTGCATGGGTGCGTGCCTCAATTGCTTATTTGCATTTATTTTTACTCTTGGTCTAATAATAAGCTACTACCGCTAATCTCCTTGACAGCGTTACCAAGCACCCTACGAAGACACAGACACCATCGTTCTCACGGCGCCATCTTCGCGCTTCGTCGACATCCGCCTCCCAAAGAAGCCTGACCCATCCAAGCCGCTGGGAGACCACCCCGCTTTCTGGGCAATCACCGGCACCTCGTCCACCGTCTTCCCTGGAACAGACGCAACTCCCATGGTCCATGTTGCCCATGGCCAGTGGAAGCACGACATCGATTCCAAAGGCTCAGGCATCACCGACGAAGGTGACATGTTTGTCCTTGAGAACGGCGACGTCGCTGAGGTAGGCATCATGACTAATCCTCACACAGGCCACGAGGAGATGTACAAGGAGTACTGGACCTCACGCTCGCCAATCGATGGACAACCCGCAAGTCTGAGGCCTTGCCTGGTCGCCGAGGTCGTACCAACCGGAGCGGCCGACGACAACACTCGAGGACTAGCTATCCAGCTTGGAAACCATTTCCAGGCCATTCTCACCAATGCGAGCCGCACGCGGCAAGAACCCGTCTTGGCAGTGGAGAGATGGACGAGCCAGCGGGCCCATTCGCACTGGACTCGGGACCCTCGATCGGGAAATGCCAACATGTCTCCCCCATGTCAACAGGATGATTGGAGCCTGGAAAAAAACCTTTGCCCATGGCTGACCCAGCAGGGCCGCCAAAAGGGAGACGAATTAGGCACCGGTACTTACAAATGGAGGGTCACTGAGGTTTTGATAGAGTCCTGAGGTTTTAATAGAGTCGTGATCCTCCCCTCTTGGGTGGAACTACTGTAATTATAGCGAGGCTTGAAGAGAATCGATCTGAGGGTCGTCGGACCTGAAACGGCTAGCAGAACAGAAAGTGAGATGATTCATGCTTGTCTCTTTCTAGCTATGAGCTGCAGATGAGTAATCTATGAGGGGCACCGCCAAGACCTTTGCCTGCCTGGCAGGTGCAAACCGTGTCAATCGACAACTTATTGCAGTATCAGTAGATGCCAAGCTACTGGCACTGTAAATAAGAAGGTTGAACATCGCCGAAACCTCGGCTACCGCTACCTCAACCTCCCCTGCATCATCTTTGGTTCTCCTCATCAGGCTAGTTACCCCAGACTCCGCATTCTTTGCTATACAGCTCGTCAAGCTGAGCCGAAGTACGATGTACCTCTTATAGTGGTCAACGATTCCTCCCCATAAATCCCCATAACCTGCATAACTACATAACTGCATAACTGGCCCTGAATCCTTCTTCCCCCACAGTGATCATCTCCGCCCCCTTGCTCTGCTGTTTCCCTCGGGGAACTCTGAAATAACCTCGCCATTTCTCCTTCCACATCTGCCGTTTTCATACACTCTGATTTTTTTAGAAGCTTTCTCACCGCCGATGGAGATCAAGATGGGCTCCTTCGATGTAGAGGATGTGCTGTCTAAGCTCACCACCGGGGAGAAGATTGGTCTAATATCAGGCCGCGACTGGTGGCATACATTTCCAGTGCACAGACTCGGAATACCCTCAATTCGATTGTCTGACGGACCCAATGGCGTGCGAGGCACCCATTTCTTCTGCAGCACTCCATCTGCTTGCTTTCCCTGTGGTATATCTATCCGCCTTTACATCAGCTAGGACCGAATGACTGACCAGGCAGGAACCTGTATTGCGGCGACATGGGACACCGACCTTGTGCAGCAAAGTGGAAGGTTACAGGGCGAGGAGGCTATCGCCAAAGGTGCTTCAGTCGTCCTTGGCCCCACGGTCAATATGCAACGAAGTCCAACTGGAGGTAGAGGCTTTGAGAGCTTTAGTGAGGATCCGTGTCTGTCTGGTTCCATCGCGGCTGCCACTGTCAATGGCTTACAGTCGACTGGTGTTTCTGCAACCATCAAGCACTTTGTTTGCAATGAGTCAGAACACGAGCGGATGGCAGTTGACGCCGTCGTGTCGGAACGAGCCTTGAGGGAGATCTACTTGTTGCCCTTTCAAATCGCGCTGAGAGATGCCAACCCCTGGTGCTTGATGACTTCTTACAACCGTGTCAACGGTATCCACTCTAGCGAGAACCCTAAGCTAATCATAGACGTGCTCAGAAAAGAATGGGGCTTCAAGGGGTTAGTCATGAGTGACTGGTACGGAACATATTCAACCTCGGAATCCATCAAAGCCGGGCTTGACCTCGAAATGCCAGGCTCATCATACATCCGCGGCCAACTTGTTAGTCAAGCTTTACGGTGCCGTAAACTGCTTAACGCAGATCTTGATGCCTGTGCGCGGAAAGTGCTCGAGCTCGTGAAGCGTGTCGCCCCTCTTGGGATTCCCGAGGATGCCGATGAACAGATGAGAGACAGGCCTGAGACGTCAGCTTTGCTCAGGAAGATCGGTGCGGACGGCATCGTCCTGCTCAAGAACAACAACAATAAGGTGCTTCCATTCAGAAAGGAAAAAACGACTGCCGTCATCGGTCCAAATGCAGCCATCTCTGCGTATTGTGGCGGTGGCTCGGCCGCTCTTGTTCCCTACTACGCCATCAGTCCGCTACAAGGAATCAGGGGTTATGACAAAACAGTCAAGTACGCTCTGGGCGCACCTGGTTGGAAAAGTCTTCCGCTTATGTCTTACCGCACCAAGAGTCAAGATGGCAAGCAAGGATTGACAATGAAAATCTTCCTGGATCCTCCCAACAAGCGTTTACGCCGACAAATCGATGAGATCTACATCTCTAGCTCCGATTGCATGCTTGCTGACTACAAGAACGACAAGCTCCCCAAGGACAATATCTGGTGGGCCGACTTTCAAGGCACCTTCACCCCTGACGAGTCGGCAGAATACGAATTCGGCGCTGTAGTGGCCGGCATAGCCAAAGTGTTCGTCAATAACATTCTGGTAGTTGACAACGAAACGAAACAACGACCAGGCCAGAGCTTTTTTGGCTCGGGCACTGTGGAGGAGATTGGCAGCATGCCGCTTGAATCAGGGAAGACTTATGACATTCTAGTCCGCTTTGGAACTATGCCCTTGATGAAGCTAGTCTCGGAGGGCACGACCATCTTTGGTGCTGGGGGCATCCGTCTCGGGTTGGAGAGGCGTATCGACTACAAGACCGAACTCGACCGAGCCGTTAAGTTGGCCCAAGAGGTTGACCAAGTCGTTCTCTGCATCGGTCTGAACTCAGACTGGGAGTCTGAGGGCTGGGATCGCGCAGACATGAATTTGCCGCCCGGCTCTGACGACCTAGTCAGAGCCGTGTGTGCGGTAAATGCGAACACGGCCGTCGTTGTGCAGTCAGGCACCCCTGTCAGCATGCCCTGGATCGAAGCCGCACCGGCCATTCTGCACGCGTGGTACGGCGGCAATGAGACGGGAAATGCCATCGCAGATGTGGTATACGGCAAGATCAACCCGTCAGGGAAGCTACCTCTCAGCTTTCCACACCGAAACGAGGACAATCCGGCCTTCCTCAACTTCAGATCCGAACGCGGACAAAGCATTTATGGCGAGGGCGTCTACATTGGCTACCGCTTTTACGAGAAGACGAAGAAGGAGATCGCTTTCCCCTTTGGCCATGGCCTGTCGTACACCACTTTCTCGGTCGCTGACACATCTGTCTCGGATGGGCCGGACGAGGTGGTTGTCAAGGCATCGGTCTCCAACACTGGTGCTGTCGACGGCGCGGAGGTGCTGCAGATCTACATCAGCCAGCACAAGCCGAGCATCAATCGACCGGTGAAGGAGCTGAAGGCCTTCAAAAAGATCTTTATCAAGGCTGGAGCAGAGGAGAGAGTAGAAATCTCGATCAGCAAGAAGTTTGCGTCGAGCTTCTGGGACGAGGACACGAGCAGTTGGATTATGGAACAGGACGGGTTTGATGTCTTGCTCGGAACAAGCAGCACGAGTGTGCAAAAGGTGGGCGAGATTAAGGTCGCTCAGACGCAGTGGTGGAGCGGCTTGTAAGCATCTTTTAAGCCGAACAGCTATTACGGTAATAATTACGGTAGCGTACTTGTCACGTGCCCACGCGACTGCACTCTTGGCGTTACTTGGCCGCCGTACATTTTAGCGTCGTTCTACCGTATTGCTTCGTCCTAGGATATTTCTGCTCGACCAGCGATGCACATTATCCAACACTAGGATGCCTCTGACGTCGACCGAAAAGGCCATGCCCAGGCCTGGCGAAGGCCACAAGATCGGCCCACGCAACGCGTCCATCAGCCGCGACTCTTCGCAGCAACGAGCCACATTGGTTCCCAATCCAGTCCACCAACGCAACCACGATGGTGGCCTGAGCAGTGGACTCAGCACCGACAAGGCCAGTGCCCTGCGTGTAGATGTGCCGGACACATTGGCTCCTTCGAGATTCAAGTCGTCGCGGCGGGGAAAAGACAGCAACCGAGAGGAGGAGGAGGAGGAAGATGAAGCGACGAGGAGAGTTAAGGCCAAACCGTTTGCTTCTCAGCGCGTTTCGCGGCTGCCTGTGGTAAGATCCATTTTGTGACTGAATGCGTTGTTGAATTAGGCTGATTGAATGTCTCTAATGGGCAGACAAATCAAGCGGCAGAGGATGACTCCGCTATGACGTCGCTGACCTTCAACGACACCGGATGGGAGTCTGACCGGGACATAGATGGACAGCGCACGGCGGTGTTTAGGCCTGATTGGACCGCGCGGCTCGTTGGTGGAGCGGTAGGTGGTGGTAATGGACTTGCTCCTTCACTCGACGGATTCTCCGACGGAGAATATGCATACGGAGACGATCCTCTTCATGACTTGTCACGTGAGACTCCTTCACGAACGGGGGTGGCAGCGTCGCCGCCACCGCGGAAGAAGGTGCCGGTACCAGTGCCGATGCCAACCAAGCCGGCGACCAGGCGGCGGGTGGACTTTTTCTTTGACAAGGACAGCTCGCCCATTGACGAGGAGTTCGAAAAGGTGCCGCGTGAAGCAGCGGCACGGCCACAGCAAGCAGCAAACGTGCAGAGCAGTCTCGTCCGACACGCTGAGCACCGACAAGAAGTGAGACACTCGACGCCAGCACCAGCATCTTTGGAGCAACCGTCCAAAGTGGCATCGTCGTCGGACGAAGGCCCAGCCGACGGCGATCACCAGCCGCAAAACGCCTTCCCGCTGTCGGCCGGCACCAAACGCGCACACGAAGAGATAGACTATGACACAGACGAGCTAGCCGGCAAATCCTACTCCGACCTCGACGCAGTGCCTTTCCTGACCGACCCACGCGCGCCCATTCCTGCTCCTTCTCCTACTCGTCCCCCAGCCACAACGCAGGATAGTAGCAGCGGATCATCAGCACAGAATCCGACTCGATCTGTAGACGTGCAACTCGAGAAGCTCTCACAGCTGCCGACGGCCGACCAAGTACGGCTGTTCCAGGCGCTCAGCGAGGCCGAGAACGAGCAGACAGGCGCCTGGTTTGCCGCGTGGTTCGGGGACAGCGTAAAGCAGGTGCAGCAGCGGCGGCTCCAGCGGCGCAAGATCGCGCTCAAGTATGAGATGGAAGCGCGTAAGCGACAGCGCGCCGTCGAGGTCAAGATGGCTGAGTGCGATGCCCAGCTAGCGGAAATGAAGCAGGGGGGTACTAAGCTCGTCGAGGGTCGGTCGGCCGACAAGTTGGGCATGACGCCGCGGCGAGAGACCAAGTTTCGATGATGGCAGTACAAGTGTCGGTACCGGTAGTTGAGTCGAACCCGTTGAATGATGTGCTCGCGATTAATGCAGTTATGACAGTGATGTACAGTAGGATGATTGAAATGTATTATATCTGTACTGTTCTCCCTCCATGCATAATATGATGATGATGACGATGATGACGATGACGATGATAATACATATTCCCGTTTCCTCTCTCTCTTTTTTTTTCTATTTGCTTTTTGTTTTTACAAATTCAAAAAACAAAAAGAATTATTGTGATCTGTCACGAATCATGACTACCTACCACCAACCCCATCCCCATGTCCCTATCCCTGCCTCCGCTCTTGGTCTTGGTCTTGGTCCTGCTCCTCCAATCCCATTAGCCGCAAATTGTCAAGCAGGCGAGCCAGGCGCTGATAGTCATGCAGGAGAACAGGCAGGTCGCCGACGGTCAAATCATTGGCGCTTTTGAGGGCGACAAAGCGTGCGATGGGGGCTGGGGCGGCGATCGAGGGTAGTTGCGCCGCGGTTGGTGGGCGGAGGAGGATGGAGGTGGTGGGGGTAGTGGAAGTGACAGAAGAAGCAGAGTCGGTATTAATAGAGGCAGGAGCGGCAGCGGGTGGTTTTCCCGTCGATAATAATGATGATGGTGTTGTCAACGACGACGACGACGACGACGACAATAACACGCTGCGTTGGCCGCCGAAGCTGCGCAAGGCTCCGCCAAAGGCTGAGCCGATTTGCGAGATGGGGTTGTTGATGGAGGCGCTGAAGTTCTTGACGGTGTCGAGCGGGGTGCTGCTGCTGCTGACTGGGGCGGATGGTGGTGGGATTGTGGTATCTGCTACTGCTGCCGCTGCTGCTACTGCCGATGATGATGATGCGCGTGGTGGTGTCGAAACAGCGAATAGTGCGCGCTTGCCGCCGGTGGAGGTGCTGCTGCTTCGCTGGCTGTCGACGCTGCCGTCGCGGAGAGAGGCGGCGCGGCGACGGCCGCCGATGAGATTTAGGATTTTGTCTTCGGCAACGCTAAGCTTGGTGGTGGTGGTGGTAGTGGTGGTGGGAGTAGCAGCAGTCGGAGTAGGAATCGGAGTCGGAGTCGCAACATCCTCGTCTCGCTCGGCCAGCGAGCTGTTGTCGCTGATGGTGTCGGCCTCGTCCGGGGTGAGTGGGCGGTTGACGAGTTGTCTGGCTTCGTCGAGGGTCTTGGGTACGATCACCTCGGCGTTGCTCTCGTCCGCAGATTTCTCGCGTAGCCGTGAGAAGAGAAACTTGAAACTGTTGTCGAGCGTGGAGGACATGGTCTCGATGGATTCCTCTGCAGTGCGGCGTGCGGCCGCGGGCGCGGTGGTGATGGGCTGCAACAGGTCGGAGAGCGTGCGTTGTGAACGCACGGACGGGAGAGCTTTGGAAGTCGGCTCCAGTGCTCTTCTAGCAAGGGCAGCTGATGGCTCGGCGTTGGTGCCGGTGGCAGTGGCGGCCGACGGCGAGGCCGATGTGGAGGCGCGCGAAGCAGGCGATGTCTTCAGGGGCAGCCTAACAGCCGGCTCCGGCTCGGCCTGAGCATGGACAGGAGTACCGGGCTGACTGTCCTTGCCAAGGCCGGAGCCTGTCTCGTCGCCGCGTAATGAGGCCAGGTCGACATTCTCGAGAAAGGCGATGGCGGCCTCGAGGTTGGTCATGCAGTAGGCTGCCTCGCCATCGATCTTGGAGGCGGCGCGGAATCGCTGGATGAAGCAGAGATTGGAGATGATGTTGATACCTTGAACAGGAGACGTGATGAGCGTGTATATGAGCGTGGGCAGGATCTCGTCAGCAGAGGAGCCAGAGGGATGGATGGTGCACAGAGTGTCGACGATGGCCTTGTGGGCGGCCTGGAGGTGCTGCAGCTTGCCAAGGGGCGAGCGCTCGTCGTTCATGCGGGCGAGGCCGTCGCGAGCGGGAGCGAGAGACTGCTGAATATGGTCGAGCGTGGCGGTGGCCTTGTTGCTGTCGCCGTCGCCAAGCCGGATGCCCAAGTCCTTGAGGCCAATGCCGACCAGGGCGAGGGCGGCCGTCTTGGACCGCAGCTTCTCGTCGCGGACATCGTCCAGGGTGCTCTTGTGGCGCCAGATTTTGTCGTAGACCTTCTCACACGCGCGCTTTTCGACGGCCTCCGAGAGCAAGACCCGCTTGTACTCGAGCAGCCTGCGGGCTCTTCGCTTTTCTGTCACCTCCGACGGCGTCAGCAACTGCTGGCCATCCTTGGTGTCCCTAGTGTGGGCCGCGCGCGCGCGTGCACCGGGGTTGATGCCTGACTGGGCTGGCGACGGCCTGCGGTTGAGCCGGGACAGCAACGCGGAGATGTGGGTGGCGATGCTGACCGCCGCGCCTGCATAGAAGTCCTGGAACAGCGCCGAGATGGAGTCGATCGTGGGCGGCTCGCTGTGGACTTTGACGCTGAGTGAGTCGACGAAGCCGTCGGTCAGCGTGGCCAGCTCGATGGGCAGCTCATCGAATTTGGCAAGCCGGCTACGCGATTTGCCGGCACGGGCATCGCTGTTGGCGCCGTTGTGGATACCATCGCTGGCATCCTTGCCGTCGCCGTCGTTGTTGCCGTCTACGTTGCTGTCGTCATCATCATCATCGTCGTCGTCGTCACCCTCATCGTCGTCATCGTCATCGTTGTTGTCGTTGTCGACTGTTTTCTCAAACACATCGCCCTCGCTGCTCTCGCCAGTGGCGGCTCGACTGCGGAGCGCGGGCGGTGGCTGGGGCGGTTCATAGCGCTGGAAGGACTTGGGAGCGAGCGGCGAGGGGCGGGCTGTGGAAGCCATCCGTGGTATTTGAATTGCTATTGTTATTGCTGCTGCTGCTGTTGTTATTATTGTTGTTGTTATTGTTGTTATTGTTATTGTTATTGTTATTGTTATTGTTATTGTTGTGGTTATTGTTATTGTTATTGTTGTGGTTATTGTTATTGTTATGTTCTTGGTCAAGGTATTATGAGATTATAGTCAGCGATGGGCGATGGATGGTATTACCGTACTATAGCATTACTGTAGTATTGCTATCTTCTTATTCAGTTCATTTAGGCTGGATGCTAAGGTGCATCTCATCCCCTCCGCTACTGAAATGTGAAAATTAGCGCGTCAATTTCGCGATTCACCCCCCCATCTTCATCTATCGACAAC
>QQXO01000162.1:0-53729 GCA_003709845.1 Chaetothyriales sp. CBS 134916 | reverse complement strand
GGGACAACTCGGGGTTTTGCTATTCTACTGTATAGCTTTTTCCCCCACTCTCTATAGGAGTAGTCTACATAGGCCTCGGGCCCCACTTAGACGTTAATTAAATTGATTAAATTGATTGATTATATTCGCCAAGAGAAGTAGAATGTTCAAAGGCTTATTTTTGTATAGAATTAATTACAGACATCTTTGATTGGTTTCGGGCGAGATGAAACTCGCAAGGGATATTGCTCCTGCGCAAGAGAGTTTAGTGGATTTATTAAGATGGTGGAGCTGATGAACATAACTTAGCCCCAGGACACTGCCACAAACACTCGCACACTTTATAGTTTAAAAGCCAGCTTGTCCTCTTTCCCAATGCACAACTTCATCAACGCAGGTCCAACATGCCCTGTATGAACCAGCCGTTGACTATAATCTCGTGCCTTGGTGTCTGGAAATTCACAACATTATGGCACGGATGAACCGAGCTGACCGCTGAAATCACCGGAACCGCTCCCCCTAGGTGCCTTTCTAGCGAGCTAGGCTGGATCAAGATGGTGCGTCAATTTGGGCCATCCCATCAACATCCGCGGTCGAAAGTCGCAGTGACGTGGTCTTGACCTCCAGAGCTTTGACCACGTGATGGATGCTCCTGTGGTGAGTTAATACTTCAAACCAGCTGACACAGCAGTGGGCTAATGTTGCCGGTTCTCTTCACTGCCCTCCCGTGCTTGGCTTTCGTCCCTGGACAATCTGCCAATGCTCAATAGCCTTGCCGACGACTTCGGCGCCCGCCAATGTCGTCAAAGGAAATGAACTGCCCCAGCCTGGATGGCTGCTTAAAGCCCTCGGGCGGATGCAAAGTCTTCCACCCGCACTCTAACAAGTCGGGCAACGGGCGCAAATGTCCCCGCCTGTGGCAGTGAACCCGATGCACGACTACTCTTCCAGACTGTATCTGTATGCAGTTTCGCTGGCAAGGCAAACTCCTGAACGACAAGTGCATATATACTCGACCCTGGGACCGACTTCTGAGCTCCTAACACGAGTCAATCTAAGGGCACTATGATGATGCAACTTACGTATTCGGAACACTCCTCCTAACACAACCGACCACATGATTGGTCAAATTTTTAGGTGGCTTTGCTTTCTCCAATCTTTCCCGCGAAGGCTTCAACTTATAACTCTCCAACGGCAATTTGAGCACGGAAAAAGAATCCGCAGAGCCGCAGTATAAGGATAAAAGTTTTGCCGGCGCGATCCAAGCGTCACCGTCTGCTCAGGAAAACGGAAGCGAACCATCGATAGGTAAGACGCCATTGACTCTACGGTATGGCAAGACTTCGCAGCCAATGTCGCCACTGTCGTCAAACCGGCATTCGACTTGGAAGTGACCCCACTGTTTACTCTTGTCTTGACTGGTGATGGAACCCAGGGCCGGTTCTGACCAGGGCTTCGAGGACGACAACATGGCGGCAAGAATTCGGATCCTATGGTGAGGGTTGGGTCTCACCGGTTAAGCTATCGACAACCGAGGATCTGTTCCTTGTTTGCAGAGCTTCTGTCTCTATAAACTAGCATAAGACCGCGGGAATGGAGCCTGCACCTAGCCCAATCCATTCTGCCACGTTCGTGGCAAGACCCGCAGCCGATCGCCAGCGCACTCTCCCATTTTAGCAGTGCAGAGCTTGTTCGCAAGCCCAGATCACTAAGCATCTAACTTCTACAAGTCCGCTCTATATTGTCTTCTACGCCTTATTCCGACCTGGTCTAGTGACGGAGCCCTCCACTGCACTGAGACAAGGTCTCACACAAGCGTCTGCCTGATGGATTTGAGTTTTGGCTTTAGAATCCGCCACATTCGCGATGACCTACCTGCGGACGTTGATTCAACATTGTACTACGGATCTGAAGATCATTTTCGGCCGCCGACTCGCAAGGAACATTTCCAGGTCGAAACAGGAGGACATATTTTTGATGGAATGAGCTACAGCAAGGACCAGCTATTTCGTTGGCAACCTAATAAGGTTACACCGATCTACCACCAATACCCACCTATTGTTTATTCAAGCACCTCTTTGTTCTGGTGCAGCGATAGTGCAAGCTACATGGTAGTCGACGTGGACTGTACAGCGCAGGACCTTGAGCCGTATGAGCATCATCAGCCAGACTGGAGAGGGGAGACAGAAGATGAGCCACACCAGACGGATCTACATCGTTGGCGGAGATTATCATTCGCACGAGACAACGACGCCAGGCCCTACCTTTCCAAGGTCGGGTATTGTCTGGAACATAGGAGATTGGGGGCACCTGTACCAGCTCGCTGGATCAATGTACTGGTGCCACCTACACAGAATGCCCAAAATGGCTCTCCTCACGACCAACCGTGTCAGCTAATTGGTAGCCTGGGCATATTAGTTGGGATGTGCGCCTTCACCTCTGACTTCGAAAATACTCTCCAGACTGTGCAGAACACATTTCGATCCCAGAATACCGATTTCACAAGACTCGAAAATGCCAGGTGTTTCCATGATCGTAAGTAATCATCAGTTTTTCGGTGCGGTGCAAACTCAATGTACCGCAGCTCCCTCTCCGCCACACACAGAAATGACTTGGCTAAGCTACAATATACTCTTAGGGAATAGAGATCTTGGGGTGGTCGTGGATATCTACGAATATCCACTAAACTCGACCACTGGCTCCTTGAGACGTTGGGAGAACGGCGAGTATGGGCCAGTCCTCACTTGAGCAAAAACTCGAACACACACACGCGCACACACACACACACACACTCGCGCACACACACACACTCACGCACTCGCACACACACACGACAGCAACGTGTCCTTGATGCAGTTGTGTTCAATTGAACTTCTTTTTCTTTTTCTGTGTTAATGAAACCTTTGAGAGAAGAAACAAGAGATCTCCAACCACATTCAGCTTTGAGAAGGTCGATGCCTGCTGTAGAGCGGGTGAAGTAGGCCCTATTGTCTATTCTCTTAGACGTCGTTCACAGTAACAATGTGACCAGTCTATTCAAATGAGCATGTTTGTATTTTGGTTTTATTAAGTGACTAAGTAAAAAGCATCAGTCGCATGTATTTTCAAACAACCACACAACTTGTACACGAGAGACGGTGGTTTGTGAGTTGTTTGGGGGGGGGCTCCCCAATTTGGAGGGCTGATAACGACAATACTAGTTAGGTAACTTAGTTAACGATAACGATATAATAGCTACCGTAATGACGATGATAAGTCATAACGATGGTGTTGTAATGGTATTTGTTGGACTTGGACAGAAATTCTCCGGCGAGTTTGGTTGATAAGAGAGCGTATACAGTATTACTGGGACCAAACACGCACGGTGGAATGGATCGCATGGAAGGATGTATGCATGCCTTGATTAGTGAATGCTATGAAAATACCTCTCCCTTATACCGCAACCTACATGCAGCGACTACCATTTAACTACCTAGCTAACTATTGAGTATTTTTCGATCTTTTCGTCTACTACTCTTGGGTGAACTCATCTGACCGAACTATCTGACCAACCCTTGGTACTACCTTGGAACTCAGTAGGGGGGGGATGTAATACGATGCAAACATACAACACCACAGCAATGAATGCCATGAAGAAAAGAAAGGAACCAACTAAAAGAGAGGGGAAATAATATCGTGCTTAGCGTGGAGACGCCACCATTAGCATCCTCTTCAGCTTACTCCCTCCTTTCGCTTCTCCCGAGTTCGACTTGGTTTTGACCTCTTTGACTTTACTGAGTGCTGATTTACCGCCGCGACCACTGCCTGGTTTGGGCGGACCCTCGAATTCCGTCTGCACGACTAGACCGAGTTGGGCGCGGCGGTCGTCGCTGTGGGTTCGCTGATGGTGGTACGATGTGAAATGTTGTCGTGGGGCTAATGTTGTACTGGTCTTGTCTTCTTCGTCTTCTTCTCCTTCTGCTGGTAATGAAGAAGAATATGTACCTAGAGTGGCAGATGTGGCGTAGGCAGCGAGGAGAGGGAGAGGCGTGTTTGGTGTCAGGGGGACGTTGCCGTAAGAGTTATTGCCATCTTTGAGAGGGCGAGCTGGGCTGTGGTTGAGGTTAAGTTTGCTTGGCGCTGGCGACCGTTTGGTCGTGGAGGGTGGGGAGATGGGTGGTGATCTTGCTGCTATTGTTGTTGATGATGTTTGCCATGCTTGCTGGGGCTGGGGCTGGGGCGATGTGTTGGAGGTTGGTGCAAGAGGAGATACGCACTGTTGGGGCTGCATCTCATAGCTCTGACTGATAGCCTCCTCGTCACTAGAAAACGAGCTCTTTTTGTTCATGTCAACTTCTCCCTTACCATACTCTGTCGAGGGGCTCATAGCTCTTTCTCGCCTATAAGCAGTGATGGGATTTCTGCTCTTGTTCACTGTTCGCCCTTTCTCTGGCAGCGACTTTTCAAATTCTTTGTGCGCTTTGCGGATGTAGTAACGTCGAGCACACCACCAAACTGTGAACGTGAGTCCGATCCCGCCAATCACGCCGCCGATTATTGCGCCGACAATGCCCTTTGCAGCAAAGGAGGAGACAGAGACTGGCGGAGCAGGTGTGAGAGTGCTGCTGTCGCAGAGAGACACCACTTGGACATAAGCACCAAAGGGCAGGACGGGAGCGAGGTGAAAGGTGGGGGGGGTGGAGGAGTATTGAACGATCAGATAAAGGTGAGAGAGGAAAGAGGTGCCCAAGACCGGAACGATAGGGGGTGGAGAGGCTGTGGATGAGTTCGAGGCGGCTGGGATGGAGGACACAGGGCTGATGTTGGAGGCATTGCGAAGCTCGGAATTAGGGATTGTGACGGTGAGGCCAGTCGAAAGAGTGATGGAGAGGGAGCCAGTGAAAGAAGAAGGGAGTTCAAACGTCGTATCGTACGGGTTTGTATTGGGAGTGCCCTTTGTGAGGGCGGCGAACTTGGAGGTGGCGTCATCTGGGAGTGTGAGTGGGAACTGCGACGTTGAGATGTAAGCGTCGAAGGGGGAATCATTGAGTTGGCCGAGCGTGGTATTGTCGGCATTAAGGAGGGATATGGACTGCACCGTTACTTTGAACGGGGTGCTGCCGTCGGTGGGAGAGGTAAGAGGAAAAATCGGGAAGTCGTAGATTGGTTCAGTCCAGCGACCAGAATCATGACCACCGAGGGTGAGGGAGCCGTTGGCCGCGCCACCGGCACGAGCATAAGCAGCACCAACGTAAAAGCCAAATGATCGTGAAGATATAGAGCCTTGGTCGTAGAGCAGTTTAAGCACTGTGCTTGACGGGCCGAGGCCGAGGCCACCAGATGGTCCGAACCAAGGCGATGAGTCGGAAGAAAAGTTGGTGAGGACTGTCACTGGGAATTTGGGGACAAAGGTGACATTAGGAGGCGATGGATCGTAGTAGTGGGTGAAGATATTGAGGGTGTCTGTCCCAGTATCACTCACTGAGACAGTCTGAAAGTCATGAGTGTCGAGGCTTTGGAGGCTTTGAGCTTCAAAACTGAGTCCTTGGTATCAGCAAGGTGATTCTTCTCTTACCCGGCACCCACGTACCTTTGTGATATCCCAGGCACAAAAACGCCATGAGTCTCGTTGCGGCACGATTGATATTTTGTGTTGTCACAGAAGTCGGTGCTTGCGAGGTAGGTCTCGTTATCGAGGAGTGACGGCCACATGGACTGATTCTGAGATTGGGTGCCGATCCCCGCGAAAAGTCCATATTGATAGTTGAAGCCGCCATCGACCACACGAGAGTGAAAATCGACATATACTGGCCCAGCCGAACAATTGGTTGCTGCTGCGTGTGCTGCGAAGACGAGGGAGAACAGGGCTAGGAGAATAGTGGCAGCCATGTCCAGCAACAGCCGCAAAATAATGCCTCAGACAAAAGCAAAAGAAGAACACAAGCGATGGCTACAGGAGAAACACGGTGGTTGAAAACATGAGAGCGAGAAGACCTACCGAACAATTGACAGCAATGACCTCTGAGTGCCAGTCAGCTGGCCTACACATGAGACAAAATCAGATTCACAAGATATTGGCTAAGCGCCGATGAGGCAGGGGAGACAGAAGAATGTGTGGGCGTGGCCGAGAGGCGGCCGTGGAGATGACCGGCCGCAATGGGGCTCTGCAGGTCATGAATGCCAGAGAACAGAACGAGAGATATTTTAAGAAGCAAAGGATGCAACAACTGGCAAGGAGCACTACCTCAGTAAGCGCTGACTGGGGTTGTCCAGTGAGCAGCGCTAAGGGGTGGAGAGGTGAAGGACCAATCACACAACGCTTAGCAAGCTGGCTTCGGATTAACTCAGAGTCCGTCCTTTTAGTTCAGGGTGGCGATTTTGAGCCTCATCTGCAAAGCGCTTTTCTAAAGTCTGGAGAACATATGGACCATATACGATATATACGACATATATTGAGATGTAAGAACAGACCCTAAGCCCAAAACCCTTTCCAGGCAGCACATCAGCACATTCAGTCAGCACATTCAGTAGCACATTCAGCTCGGCTTGTACTATTTCACCAACATCCGCTTCACGAGTTCATTTCCTTCTTTGGTTTTTTCCTAATCAAGCCTGATGACAAAATATTCGGTTGCTGCCGTCCAGGCGGGGCTGTGGTGCTGGGATCGGGATCGACTTTTCGCTTTTTCCTGATCCCTGTCAACAAATTCGCCTCCTGGGCTGGCACTGTAGCGAGTTGTGGACTGTTTCCGACTGCGATTTGCCTACCAACGATTGTTTGTCCAAAAGCGGTAATCGGCGCCAGTTCAATGACCTTTTCCGTCCACTTCCTAGTGCTTTCAGCGGCAGTGTCCATACCCGTGAAGTCGAGGTGCAAAAGGAAATTCATCAATGCGTCATAATTCTCAGGGGTCAAAATGACTTCGCCCTTAGGGGTGGTATTGTTTATCGAAGGCGTGGTGGGATCAGTGGAACCGTGTGCTTGGAAAGGCAATTCTGTATGCTGATGTCGCAAGGGCGACGAAGATAATCGGGGGTGTGGTGGTTGAGCAGACTCTGGTTGGACTTCTGGAATGATTGTACCATTCTGTGGATGTGACACTTCGCTTGTGTAGTGCAATGGCGTTGGTAGCACGCTATGAGGTGACTGATCCGGAGTGGAAGTGGATTTGTTGGTGGCATGCAGTATTTCAGTTGTTGGTGAGAGGCTTTCAGTCTGGAAGGTGATCCAAATGAAGCCAACAAGCCTGCCTGCGTGGCACTCTTGGCGATATGCCATCATCTCCCAGAATTGACTCAAGGATTTGACGCTCCGCCATTGGCCTTCAGGTCCAACGTAGTCACCATCGAGATCATCCAAGAATCGAGATTTAGGGTCATCAGGAAGGCGCGGTATTGCGCATCTTGGGGGGATGTTGCGGTCACCAGTAATAAATCCTTCTGGATACGAGTTCAGCCATTTCGGATGTGCAGGTGGGTCTAATCCGGTGGAGGCGGGAAAGAAGATTCTGGTTTCAGCCTTGTCGCAGCCGGGCACCACAAGATATGCTGTGACACTGTGACGCTTGCTAGAAGGGGTAATTGAGTGATCATATGGTCGCCAGACGTGATCAAGGATCTTGCACCACCATTTGATGAGTTGGCGATCGTCGAGGACATGCTTCTCTGGATTCTCGATGCTGCCTGCAAAGAGGTATTGATGCTGTGAGCGAGCGAAAAGGGAAAGGACTACCTTGGATTTTTCCAAGCAGGGTGCAAGTAGATAGTCCAGGAAGACTTGAGTTATGGATTGCACAATGGAACCCGAAGTCTTAGACGTATTGAGCTTTGGGAGGAATCCTGATGAATCAGCTTTGGACACGAAGACTGTATTGAGGGTGGCGGTGGCAAAAATCAAAACTTCAATCGCATAAATGAACACGGCGCTACACCCAGCGGCGCCTTCCGGAGACGACGCAACAGCCAAAAAATGGCTCTCACGAAATGTCGTCTGATCCTTCTGGCTGGGCAGTGTGGCTAGGATTGGCGAGCTGGCTGTAGGAGGAGTCGACACATGGTAGATGCGGGCCTTCCAGTCTTTGGGAAGGACATCTGCCAGGCGAGACTCAAGCAGAAGACGCTCTAACATGATGCATTGCAGCTGGCCTGTTGCAAACTTCTTATGACGAATCGCTAGGCGTGCACTATGCGTTGTGGGATGCCTCTCGAAACGGGTAGCATTTTGCGAACCAGGAGAAACATCAACAGGCTCGCGATAGTCAGTTTTGGACTAGCTCCAATCACGTGATGCTTCGTTCAATCTTCCGTTTTGTGGAGAATGTTGCGATTGGTGTGGCTGCGCGAGACACCACCGCCGGAGGAACTTAGTCAGAAAGGGCACTGCTAGGATCACTTGCTGTATGAGGAACCTCGGATCTGATATGCAGTCTGACCAGGAGAGAGGAGAAGAGGAAGGCAACCTCTCAGCTGCGCTAGATCTATATAACAGTGATGGTCTGCATTCTCATCCGTGTGAAATGTCTTTAGATTTGATTATGTATGCTAATTAACCTATCCAAATCCAATTTAAAGATGGAACTAAAGAAACAAACTAAGACCACATCAACAGAGTTCCAAGATGAGAACATTGACAGCATGCAACACAATGTGCATGTGTTGCTTGATCTGCAAATTCAAGGAGATCTCAATGTCCAAAATCGTCCTGGCTATGTATCTGTACCAGCAGGTTCAGTATTGTCCAAGACAGTCCAAGGCTATCGGCAGAATCTTGGGATGCATGAGAAGATCCAACAGGACAAAAGTAGGACAGAAGAAAAGGTCCAATCTCGGGTATCACAGCCAAACAATAGGGTTGCAAATTGGAAGCCTAGCCAAAAGGACGAAGAGCTGGGTATGGGTGGTTGCTTTCATCTACCAGACGATCATGTGTTGGATGAGTATCGGAAGCAATTAAAGATTCTTGAGGAGCAGAATCGGATCCGATTGGAAAAATTCATTCAGCAATGTTGGGACATGCAAGCTGTGGAGGGAAAGTGGAGGCTAGTCAAAAGGACAAAAGCAAGTGTTGCGAGTGGCGACTCAGGCCGCTC
The DNA here is from genome assembly GCA_003709845.1 of Chaetothyriales sp. CBS 134916. Classification (NCBI taxonomy): domain Eukaryota; kingdom Fungi; phylum Ascomycota; class Eurotiomycetes; order Chaetothyriales; family Domatiomycetaceae; genus Domatiomyces; species Domatiomyces globalis. The sequence goes on along the minus strand of QQXO01000162.1, from coordinate 44,682 downwards.
TGCGGGGCCTACCTGACTAGGCGCAGGCGCAATCAGGGTAGAGAAGAAATTGAGCCAAACGAAAGGCAGTCGGTTAGCACGGAGGATTCTACAGTCATCAGGCCTCGCTGACAAAGCGGTACGTGTGGTATTGTGGAGGAATCACCGAACTGGGGAGGCCTGACAAACGACACGGAGTCTTGGCGGCGTCGTGCCTAGTCTTGGCATTAAAAAGGACTACTACGTCAGATTGGGATAAAGGTTTTCGTTTGCTGTTTCTCTATGCCATGCGCCAACGCTTGAACCCAGACCCTGTATACAACTGAGAAATTATAAACCACTCACTCACACATTCGTCGAGTGTCCTGATCGGCGCCAGGATCGTTAATAATATACCGCTGTTGCATCCGTAAGTCCGCTTTCCTGCTGACCGGGAGAGCGCGAGGTGTCGGAACACGGCAGCCTACTAGTCCTGATGCTTGATTTGGGTATACGTTGTAGACTGCGCATCAAAGTGTTACCGCCTAGGCGGATAGTGGTTCGACCAAATGACATGGCTGGATTGAGCGACAACTTGGGTTTGTGTCAAGGGGCGAGTTGTATGGAGGTGCGCAAGGGAGCACAAGACTCTGCCCCTCCTGTGCAAGCAGGTGGGAATCACTATTGATGATTCACTATCAGATGAGTGCAGAATTTAATATATTGCTTGATAACGAAGAGTAGAGCGCAGCGCCATACCTATCTAACGCACTCTGCGAGATAACAGCTGATAGATCCGAGTCCGAAACGACGGTGTCTTGGTGGTCATATCACCTGCCATATCGGGTTTAGTGACAATTTGAATGACAACTCCTCTTGAGAGTTTGTTCTCCAACCCCCATTATTGTCAGATGCGCGACTGCTATTGGCTGAAGATGATGGCGCCAAGAACGACAGATTTATCACCCACAAAAGGCTCCCAAGGTAGATTGAGGCAGATAGACAGACAATCCATCATTTTTCCTATAGAATCGTCGATTCCGACCCCGACAGCGAGCGATCATCGATTTGGCTCAGATACGACGCCATATCTGACAATTATCAGCCCTCTAGTACATCATAACACTACCGGTACATTGTCTACTGTTAAACGAAGTCTGTAAAATACTGTAAAATAGAAGTTTTTTAGGAATGCTACTCAATAAACAACACTACACTGACTACGACTTTCCACTGGAGATGTGGTGGTCACTTTGGTGATGAACAAAAGGATACTGTTGGGACGTGTGACGCGAAAATGGAGAAACACGTCAAGTAAAAACCCAACCATTCCCACAGATTCCTCTCTCTCATATCCTCCTCTATAGGCTTGTACATTGCTTCACCTTTTGTGTCATCGACATGCCGACTATTCTTGAAGTCCTCACCCAGTCTACCAGTGCGGCGATGTAATTAGTAAGCGATTGGTGAGCAGGCGGATGATTGTATCCCGCATTCCGACCGAATTGATTACTCTTATCCTGGCCTGAATACGTCAAGACAGTCGAAGTTTCGTGCATAACACATCTCTCTCGTTTTCGGGCGGATTCGAGGGCTATTCCTACTACGTCGAACGACCTGGCTGGCGCGTGTCTTGGCGCAGGCTATCTTTTCATCGAGCGTCCTTTCTTAGAGGCAAGACTTAGAAGTGAGTAGAAGAATGCATAGTTTATATAACAAGAGCAATTTTGTCTAGTAAAGTGCTGCGCCACTGTGTTCCCTCATTAAGAACATCTATCGCAATATCGATCGATCATTTCTTCATATCACTCTTGCACTGCCAAATAGACAGTCAGGTCGACGACCAATTACAACGTCGTCGACCATCCGATTCCGATTCCGACTCGAATAGTCGATCCCATGAGTCAATCATATGCCTCATTAGCGCCAAGTATTCACTTTTCTCTACGCAGCAGCCTATCATATCAAGCATTCATTCAACTATTCATACATTCATCGCTCCTAGGTCTAGTCGGGGAATCTCTAATAACCACTCTGATGAGCTATGTATCATGTTTGAAGCGTAACTAAGCTAAACCTTGAAGACAACCTTATGAATCTTTCTCGCTTCGAAGTCTTTATACGCCTGTGGTGCATCCTCAAGGGGCATTATTGTCTTGCAAAGGAACGCCACCTTGTCTTGTTCCTTGACAAGCAGGCTGAGGGCCTCTTCGAAAATGCTCCGCACGGGGCATCGGCCGAAGGCCATAGTAATATTCTTGCCATAGCACAGCAGACCATTTAGGGGAAGCTCCTCGGTGTGAACTCCGACCGAGCTAATCTTACCCCACGGCTTGATCATATTAAAGCCAAGCATGAACGCATCAGCATGTCCAACAACTTCCAAGACAACATCTGCTCCACGGCCATCAGTGGCCGCCTTGATCTTGTCTATCGGATTATCATTCAGATTGATCGGGATTGCGCCGATCTTCTCGGCCTCCGCTAGCCGCTCAGGGACGGAGTCGATGGCATACACGGTCTTGACCATGGTCAGCGCCGCAGTGATTGCGCAGATTCCCACGGGCCCGCAGCCAATGACCACAGTGGTGAACTCTTCCCGGTCACGGGAGTCGAGGTCCTTGAGGAAACGAGCAGCAGCAAAGTAGCCGGTAGGGAAGATGTCGGCCATCAAGACCAATTGCTCCTCAGGGATGCCTGTAGTAGTCGTACAAGGTCAGTCGGAAGGGCACCATCCTTGCATATGGTCAACTCTCACCTTGCGGCGACTTCACAAGCGTTGTGGCTGCTAGAGGGACCCGCACGTACTCAGCCTGTCCACCATCGATAGTATTGGCCGGTGCGGAGTTGCCAAAGAGTTCGCCTTTGAGGCATCGGCTGGCTTGGCCTCGCACACAGTTGTAGCACTCTAGACACGCAGTGTAAAATGGCGCGACTACCTTGTCTCCAACGCTCAAACCCTTAACATCACTTCCCAACTCGACGACCTCACCGACGAACTCATGCCCGCAAATGAAATCAGTTGGGCACTTTAGATGACCTCGATAGAAATGCAAGTCGGAGCCCTTTAAAGCTGTCAGCATCGCTGTTGATATTGCTGGGATTTGTTACCCACGCAAAGCGCCGTGGAAGTGACCTTGAGTATGGCGTCCGTTGGTCGCTGAATCTGGGGTACAGGCCTGTCCTCCACTTGAACCTGACAGGGGCCAACATTAGGAGGCAAAATATGATTAAGGGGGGTTATTGGGGTACTTCATAGGGGCCTTTGAAGACCACGGCGCGCATTGTTTTAGGAGCCATCGTTTTTGTTCGAACTCGGGTTCAAAAAAGTGGTCTAGGTGCCGATGAGGAAATCGTGTAGAAGACAGGGCAGAATAGTAATACGATGCAAGCAATGGTTGGAGGATGTGATGCACAATATGATAATTCCTTCGACCTTGATATGTACAATAATTACATGACTTTATAATTGCTCAGATCGCGGCTTTACCTTGACCCTTGATTCCAAGATTCGACTACCCCGCAAGGTCTTATTCGGCTACTACATGTACAGTACCAGGGACAAGTGGGGGGGAGGGGGCGGAGCTGCGCCACGTGAAAGCGAGTGGCCGCAAAATGCCGAGAAACCGTAGTCGGCCTGTGTCTCGGTGTCTCGAACAGGAGCGAAGGAAAGACGGAGCAAAAAGGGACGATGGTATAGACAGCCGCTTCATTGGTTGCTCAATTGACAGGGTAGTGTAGCACGTTGTTCAGAACACGCCTGAACCCACGCTAATAGGTACGACAAAAGCACCGACTGTACTACTTTGCCTAGCGCCAAGAATTGCCGCTTAATAAGCTCAATCTTCACACGAGTTCTCAACCTCTTCTATCCCTCAAATTTTCTTGTCAACACTTACCCAGCACTGCACTGCTCATGCTGGACCAGTCTGTTTCATGTTTTGGGAAAAGTGAAGCTGGGAGGCTAGAGTCCGTACTAACTCAAAGCGTCTCATCGCAGGTGCTTCAACTTCAGAGGAAGTGAGAATTCCGTGCGTCATTTACTATCGTACATTGGCCTTGACATCCACAGAGCTTGTGACGAGATTATCACAATAGTCTGCAGTCCCTAAGTGCGGTAGCCGACAGACTGTTATTGCCATTAGGATGCTACGTTCACCAAAATACTCTTCACCGTGAGATACTCTTCAATTCCTTGACGACCTCCTTCACGTCCGGTTCCTGATTCCTTAACGCCTGATCGCATCAAATTAGCACCGCGGGCGCTGTAGACTGCGGGATGGGGCTATTCACTTACCTCCGAACGGACTCTCACAGGCGCTCATAGCTCCCAAGTTCACCGCAACCATGCCAACCTCGAGGCTCTCAGCCACCCTCCACATACGCGCTGTATTCTCCGTCATGATATAGCTTCCCAGACCGACGTCACAGTTGTTGGCCATTTCCAGGGCCTCCTCTTCGGTTCTGAAGCGCTGAAGAGCGACGACAGGAGCGAAGGTCTCCTCGCGGTCAGTGATCGTCCCCGTGGGTACTCCACCGAGGATTGTAGGCTGGATGAAGTATCCAGGCAGGTTATTCGGCTGAAAGGCATCCCCGCCGAGAAGAACAGTAGCGCCGCGAGACTTTGCGTCTGGGGAGAAGCGAGTAAGAAAGTTGTACATGAATCATGACTTGAAAGGAACCATATATACTAACCTTTGATGTGAGCTAAAGCCTTTTGGACTGCTCGTTCGTGCGTGAGAGGTCCGATAGAGACACCGTCTTGAGTACCCAGGCCGACCTTCAGCTGCTTTAACCGGTCAACCAGTGTGGCAGAGAACTGATCATAGATGCCATCCTGGACGAGAATGCGATTCGCAGACACGCAAGTCTGACCTGCATTCCGCGTCTTGGCCATGATGCACGCCTCAACTGCGATGTCAACCCTAGCGTCGTCGAAGACAATAAATGGGCTGTTGCCGCCAAGCTCAAGGGACAGCTTCTTCACGTTGGAAGCTGACTGCTCAGCAAGCAGTTTACCCACACGGGTGGAGCCGGTGAAGCTAAGCTTGCGCACGAGCTTGGCCGTGCACAGGGCTGTTCCGACCTCGGATACTTTATCAAGGGTCGTGATGACATTGATGGACCCAGCAGGGAACCCGGCCTCTCGAGCCAGCACGGCCTGGGCGAGCGCGCTCAGCGGCGTCTCTCCAGCCGGCTTCCAGACCGTAGTGCATCCGGCAGCCAGCGCAGCACCGACCTTGCGTGTAATCATGGCAACGGGGAAGTTCCAGGGTGTAAGACACGCGGCGACGCCGATGGGCTGCTTGATTGTCATGATGCGCTGGTTAGGGTTGGCGGCCGGAACCACGTCGCCGTGCGTCCGCTCTGCTTCGCCAGCAAACCACTCCAAGAATGATGCGGCGTAGATGACCTCACCACGAGACTCATTAAGGGTCTTTCCGTTCTCGAGAGTCAAGATGAGGGCTAGATCGTCAGTATGCTCCAGGCAGAGATCATTCCATCGACGGAGCCAACGGGCGCGTTGGCGAGCTGTGGTTTTCTTGTAAGACTGGAAGGCTTCGTGCGCAGACCGGATGGCTTTCTCCGTGTCCGCAGCTCCCATTTCTGGGATTGTTGCGAGGGTTTCGAGCGTAGCAGGGTTACGGACCTCAAAGGTCGCACCGCTGAGGGAGTCGACCCATTGGTCTCCAATGAATCCCTTCTGCTGAAATAGATCCGGCCGTTTGAGGTCCGACAAAGTGCGCGAAGCCATGGTATCTGAGTCGGTGGCGTCGGTTTATAAGTTCGATCTTGTGCGACTATTGTCGTTTCTTATCCGTTGATGCACTCTTGACTCTGTTTCCTTAGCTTGTACTTGTAGTTATATGGCTCATCATCCAGCCGTCTTGGGCCGAGGTGAAGTAGCCGAATCACCGCGCACTCTCGCGAGGTGCTAAGTTAGAAGATCCGTGTATCCGTGTAAGAAGCCTTCTCGCTGAGCTATAAATGACCAAGATGAAAAGGCCACCCACATCTGGGGACCAGCCGCCAAGTCAAATCTTCAGACTACGTACCAGCTAGAAATTCTGTCATGTCGTCCAAGATCCAGGCGCAGATCGATCAAGGCGCTATTGCGGGATACGTCTCTAATGTCTGCCCGCCCGGCACCAAATTCCACCTCCTCGAGGTTGGCTGGCTGGAGTGTGACGAGGGGTTTGTGATGCGTGGGTCCAATACCAGTCTCAAGAGCACAGAGAATCGAGCCTTTGTCAACAAGCGCCGCGAGCTGCCAATGTACTGCATATTGATCGATCACCCGCATGAGGGTCTCATCTTGTGGGAGACAGGCTGTGGCAAGGATTATCCCGAGGTTTGGGGCCCCGCTCTGTCAGATGTGTTTGCGCGCATTCGATATGACCCGAAGCACGAGCTTCGCGCAGCTATTGCCGCGACAGGCAACAAGATTGAAGACGTTAAGAAGATCATTATTGGTCACCTGCACCTAGACCACGCCGGTGGCTTGGATGAGTTCATGGACCGCAACGATGTGGAGATCTGGGTTCACGATAAGGAGCTCAAGTCAGCTCTATGGTCTGTGGCGACAGGCGCAGACGCCGGCGTCTACCTGGAGCATTATCTCAAACTTGGACTGTAAGTAGTCACGCTGACCTCCACGGTTCAAGTTTCGGCTCACTAACACCGCTTCCTCCAGAAACTGGAAAACATTCGATGACAGGTTTCTCGACTTCTGCCAGGGCATAACGCTGCATCACCTTCCCGGCCATACGGATGGCCTGATTGGCATGCAGATCAACATGATCAACTCGGGCACCTTCTTCTTCGTGAGCGATCATTGCCATGTCATAGAAAACGTAAGCACGCATTGTCACTCATGACATTCCCATGCGAAGCTAATTAATATAACACAGTGGTTGGACGGTATCCCCCATGGCTGGCTGGCTCGAGATCACCCAGCCTGGTGTAGAAGTACTCAACGACTGAAGCACCTCGAGAGAATCACCAAAGGTAGGGTTATTCCAGGGCATGACAAGGACACCTTCCTGAAGCTTCAAGGAGAGGCGAAAGAGTTTACCTAAGCCTCATTAGCTCGTCTGTAGCCATATTTCTTTTGACGATCAATGCACTAGGTATTCCGATGAGGTAGTTCTTGCATATAGTAATATTCCCCTGAATGTATCAAGTTTCGGGTCTTTTCATGGCAAGCTATCGTACCCAAGCTCTTTCAAGATCACCTCGTTATGCTCTCCCAAGGCCGGAACCGCATCCATCCTCGTATCCTTGACATTCGCAATTCCCGGTGGTAACAAAGCTGGCACTTTCCCAGCAGGCGTATCCACCTCTGACCAACGCCCACGCGACTTGAGTTGGGGATGCTCCCAGAGCCCTCGCATGTCGTTCACTTTGGCATTGGCAATGCCTGCTTTGTCCAGCTTCTCCAGGACTTGTTCGGGCTGGAATGGAGAGAAAGACTTGCAAATAATATCTTTGAGGGCGTCACGGTTCTGAACGCGCATTGAGTTGCTTTTGAATCGCTCGTCCGTGGCGAGGCTGGGATTATCTAAAACCTCTGAGCATAGCTTGGTCCATTCACGCTCATTTTGCACGCCGAGCATAACAGAACCATTGCCGCCCGTGGTAAAGGGACCGTACGGGTAGATGGCAGCATGAGAGGCGCCACTCCGCTTTGGTGGATCAGCACCATCAAAGGCATAATACAATGGGAATGATATCCACTCAGCCATGCTTTCCAGCATGGAGATGTCGATGTGAGTTCCCTTGCCCGTCTTTGCTCGCCGGAGGAGAGCTGCAAGGATGTTCTGTTGGGCATACATTCCCGCGGAGATATCGGCAATTGAGATGCCCGCCTTCGACGGCTCCTCAGGAGTACCCGTGATAGAGAGGAGACCTGCCTCGCTTTGGACTAGCAGGTCGTAAGCCTTCTTGTCACGGTAAGGACCGTTAGAACCGTATCCGGAAATATCGCAGACGATGAGGCTAGGATGCTTTTCCTTGAGAGCATCATACGATAAGCCGAGACGCTGGGTAGCTCCTGGTGCCAGATTTTGGACGAGAACATCTGCCTTGGCGAGAAGCGACTTTAGCACACCTAAGTGTTCGGGAGATTTGAGGTTCAGGGCCAGGCTCTCCTTAGAGCGATTGGCCCAAACGAAATGCGAGGCGAGACCCCGTACGCGAGTATCGTAGTTGCGGGCAAAGTCGCCTTCCCCTGGCCGCTCAACCTTGACAACACGTGCACCCAAGTCGGCGAGCTGTCGTGTGCAGAACGGCGCGGCGACGGCATGTTCCAGAGTCACAACTGTGACGCCCGCGAGAGGGAGGTCTGCCGAGGGTGTTGTGGAGTCAGTGATGTTGCCCGCTACTGTTGCGTGGCCTCGCTGTTGAGGCAGGGTGGATGGCAACTCGCTTCCCATTACTGGTCGCTGTAAGAGCGCCGTCGAATAACAAACGCGCATCGCGGGGGACTGTTTTGAGGCGACCCGAATTGTACACCGAGCTAACAGGGCCAATGACATGTTGCTCAACAGCATCGTCGGTCTCAATGTTAGGGCCGTAGGAAGGAAAGGTGCCATAGCAGGCAAGAAACGAACTTGGGCAGAGCGAAGATCGAAGTTGCATAAGTCAAACTTTCAGACCCATGTCAACAAGTAGATCGGCATAAATGTTGTCCGCGCGTAGTCGCCATTAGCCCTGAGATGGATACCTGAGTAGACATGCATCAGCCGATGTCGCCAACGATATGGTGGCCAATAACCGATTTTGGTCGCCCTAATGCACGTGTGCCATGATACGTTCAATCGTCCAATGTAATATTACTGATACAATTGGCGGAATTTGGTCAACCTCTGATTTCTCATTAGCTGATCATTGATCAAGACTTGTCCACAACCTTTATACTAGTTCAAACCAGCTTATTTACTTGTGTCCGCAAGATAATAAAATTTCACCGTCGCTGACTACTCCCTATCACGTGTCCGCACACAGACGCGCCAAGACTGATGTGACCACATCACGTGATGTAACCTCTTACATGAGGAGGCCACAAACTCGGTTATTAGCCGCCTAAGAGTAATTGCCGGAGTCGCCTTTATGAAGCTTGATTTATCCCGGACAGGCGGATCAAGGTTCATGCCCTAGAAACGCAAAACAATGATGGTGGATGATGTTCTCCGGCAAATATGGTCAAAATCTGGATGCAGGACCACTATGATATCCGGGGTACGCCTAATTTGCATGATATATTAATTAATTGGCGCGATACTGCGTCCAGGTCCATATGCAAGCCAATCAAGAGCATCAAGTTTCTTTTCTGCGATGCGAGTTGCTACTGTCTCCTGTTTCAGGGCGTCACGCGTTCGCTCTTTTGCCTTGAATAATCTAATAAATAATCAGTCCCATGTGTCTGGTTTGTACTTCGGAATGATCACTCCAGGGCTCCGGTCTTGGGGTCAGTCACGCACGTGATTCCCCGTATTTGTTCACTCCGAACCCCCGCAATGAGCTAGTCATGGGGGATGCTGTAAGCAATGTATGTACCGATACCCCTCGCAAGCCCACCATAACAAACTTCGCCCTGGCACGGCGATGCATAAAGGCATTCACCTCAGGATCAATCAGCTGCATCTCCCGGATTATCTAACCCCAGGAGTGCTGCATCACAAACAGTGATGCCACCTGAGGCTCGCGCCAAGCCTAGGGCGAAACACGCCTGTAGGGCCTGTAATGCCAGGCGCATTCGCTGTAACGTCACTGACATCAGTCCTTGTGCTAACTGCCGGACATCTGGCGCCAACTGCCAAGTGCTGCCTTCGCGTCGGGGCAGGTAAGCTTTTTCGCCTTCATTCCTGTGGCAACACTGCTGAACATATCCCTCAGGTACCCTCGTAAATCGGCCCAGGGAGCCTTGGCGGAGCAGCAGCAGTCCGCCAGATCTAACCTTCCGGCGGTTACTCCCACGCTTCCTGACTGGGGCTCTTCTTCACTGCCACCGAGTCAACCGGCTGTGAATGCTGAACTCACGATTGCTAATCCGGCATCACAAACCCAATCGTCAAATGCACGACCTCACGCCATCACACCATCGCCTTCAACGGCGTCGGCGCCAGGCCCAGGTACTATTTTCTTTGGAGAATCTAATTTTCTGACAGTGGTTCCGGAACGAGGACAGTCGAGAGAAAGACCATCTACCGAGGATGGAAGAGAACCCGAGCGTCTGTTGTTTTTGCCGACCAGTACGCCACAAACTCAAGACGGGCAGTCTCCCGTCAGCACCGCTCATCTTAGCGCCGCCGCTTCTCGATACTTACATGACGAAGGCGCGCTCACGTTTCCTGGAATGAAAAGCTGCCTCCCTGCCTTAGAGGCCTACTTCCGCTGGTTTCACCCTTGCTTCCCAATTGTCAACCGCTCAGATATTGCCCGCCAGCTGTCCACTATGGAGATCTCCCGACTCTTACTTCAAGCAATGCTGTTCATCAGTGCCATCTATTGTGACGATGCAACTATTCTAGACATGGGCTTCGCGGATCGTTCCGAAGCTAAGTCGTCGCTTTATGCCAGGGCTCGGCTACTCTTTCATGCCGACTGGGAGAAGGATGGTGTCACGCTTACTCAAGGCCTCTTTCTGATGAGCTTCTGGAGAGGGGACAAGTTTGATGTTAGAGACGTCCGCTATTGGCTGGGAGTTGCCATCACCGTTGCAGAGTCATGCGGTTTGCACAGAGAGTAAGCGGGAAACCCTATTCCTTAGCCCTCGAGTTGTCATCCGCCAATCAGCTGCAGAACAGCCAGGGACTGCTGTTAGTACACGATGGCCCGATTTTGAGAGACCTTACTTCTCTCTGGTTGTCAGAGAGTTATTCTATCTTCCTTTTGACCCATGACTTCCCCTTGGCCCTCTCTGCAGCATACTGATTGCTGCCTAGCACTCCCTTCAATACAAGTGAACCCCAGATAGCCCGCTTGCGAAGACGACTCTGGTGGTCAATCTATGTAAGCGTGTGGTGCACCTTTAAGATCTTTTCTGACATCCCACAGGTTCGAGAACGTCAGTCTGCAGTTTCCCTAGGTCTGCCAAGTCGAATTCGAGACGAAGATTGCGACATCAAGCCGCTAAACACTCAAGATTTTGACGAACAGGAGAATTATGCGACAGCTAACTGTTTTGGTTCATGCACGCCACAGCATGTCACATATGCTTTAAAGATGGTAGAGATCGCACAGTTACGTGAGTATCACACCTTGAGCAGGGGCGACCGATCAGTCCCACGGTGCCCTACCGCGGTGGGCGGGCGATGGTCTGCAGGAGACTCCTAGATTCTTACATCTGTCGCAGTTGGGAAGATCATCGATTTGCATTTCGTCCCTGGCCGCCCACCTTCGACCTCCGAAGAAGTTCAAAACCTCGACAAATCCCTGCTTGCCTGGCGGAGAAGCTTGCCCGAAGATATGAGAGGGCATTCTGACAATGGACCAAATTCTGTGTTGGCCTATCTGATGCAATTAGCCTTCAAGTGAGCATGATCTGGCATTTGCTACGCTGCCGAACTAACTTCGCATGCAAGCCACCTGCGAATTCTCATATTCAGAAATGCCTTTCTGCGCCACTCAGGGGAGTACAATAGTGGGCAAATCGTCCTCACTGCAGCTTGCCAGATTAGCCGAATTGCTGAGGACATGCTGACGCACGGAATGCTACGCTATGGACAGATGCACGTGTAAGTCAAATCTTATCCACAGTGGCCGGACAATGCTAGAGCAACTTTCTCCGTCAGAATCACAAGCCTATTTGCCGCACTATGCATTCATGCCATCTCCATACGGAGGGCAACGGGCACGTCGAGGCGGATTGCAGAGAACCGAGCACAGATGTGCCTCTTGGCCTTGAAGGAAATCCAGAAGTATTGGCGGATCAACAACAACGTTCTGGAATTGTTTTTACACTACTTGGATGAGTCAATTGCCAAGCGACTCCAGGACTTTCACGAAGACAGCACCCATAGCAGCGTGCTAGGTGATACTCGCAGAGATGACGGCGTACCATACGATATTCCTCCAGGGTCCACCAGAATTAACGAATTCGAACATATGCCAGCGGTAACAGGTGTTGACCCCTTCGAGGACCAGTACTTTGGCATCTTGAGTAGCCAGTGGGAAGGTGAGCTCGCTATGAGCGAACTGGGGCTATTTCTAGATCCCTAATTCCGTGGAAATTCCATGAAAATTCAGGCCAGGCTGGAGGGTTGGTTGACCATTCTGGAGACCGCAGTCACTCTAGGCTAGTGGTGGTGAACTAATACAAATCAAATTTGTATTACTGCCATACGATAGACAGTCAACTGCAGGTTGTCACCCCGTTAGACCGTGCCCGTTGCCACGCATGGAACGCCAGGAGGTGAGGGAACCCCAGATCCCTAAAAAGACGCGGAATCTTGCGAACTCAGGCTGGATTCAGGCGTTCCAATAAATATATATGTGGATGAAACGTCGTTGACGACAGTCGTCTTGACTAGCGTAATCGCGTCGTTGGGTCCTCCATAACGTGCTAAACTTTCTCGCATGCAGTCTAGGTCGACTTTGTATCTTGGAGTTTGATACAAGCCCGTGGACTCAGTCTGGCATTTGCTAGTTGTGATATCGGCTCTTAGCATCAAGTCGTACAGTGGTAACAGCGAGTGTTTTACAAGTTGTCAACTGTTCTACGCCGAGGCTCAAGAACAAAGGAGGCTCCAAAGCCTGGTTGATATGTCCAGTAATCGACTAGAGGAACTCACACGCCTCATTTAGGCAGTCTCAAGACCTTGCCCCACGGTCGCTAATGGCCAACGTGCTTCCTGTTTGTATTCGCCAATAGAGTTGACAGTTAGCTAGGGAATATTGCGGCGCGAGCATCGAGAGTGTATCATGACTGTGCTTGCTTGTCTCTTCTATGCATATGTTTTAAGATACAGTGTGATGTCTACAACCCACGACATGGTCTATTGATAGGCTATCGAGTAGGCCCAACGCTCGGGCCTTTCAATAGCTGCGCGGGAGCTCAAGCACTCTTTCGCTGATGAAGTTCAAGATCATCTCTCTAGAGACTGGCGCGATACGCGGGACCAGGCATTCCCTGAACCATCGCTCTACATCGTACTCGGTGGCATATCCCATGCCTCCATGCGTAAGCACCGCCCTTTCACACGCCTTGAAGGCTGCCTCGGCAGCTAAATACTTAGCGCTATTGCACGCGACTCCGACTGCGCTCTGTTGGATAGAAGGATCCGTCTTGGTATTGTCGTAAAGACGTGCCGCGTGGTATGTAGCTAACTTAGCTGCTTCGAGGTGCATATAAGACTCCGCTAGTGGGTGAGCAATGGCCTGGTTCTTTCCGATGGGACGCTGGAAGACTATGCGCTCCCGAGCGTATGTAGCGGCCTTGGTTAGAGCCGCGTAGCCTAGACCGAGCGCCTCGCCAGCGAGAAGGCAGCGCTCAGCGTTCATTCCATGCAGGACAATCTTGAAGCCCTGGCCCTCGTTCCCAATGAGAGTGTTGGCGGGAATCTTATAATTGTCAAAGAAGACTTCGTTGGCGTCTACGGCTCTGCCCCCCATTTTCTTAATCTTCCGCATATTGAGGCCGGCCTGTTCGCGGTCGAGGTCAATACAGAATAGTGATAGGCCCTCGCTCGGCTTCTTAACCTCACTTAGAGGGGTAGTCCGCGCAAGCAGAATCATCTTTGTGGCAACCTGAGCGCACGTTATCCATATCTTCTGGCCGGTAACACTGTAGGATCCGTCGCTCTGCTTCTTAGCAGTGGTGGCAAGCCGCAGAGTATCGAGGCCAGCGTTGGGCTCCGTTACACCAAAGCAGACCCGCCATTTTCCGGAAATGATATTTGGGATAGTCGTCTCTAGCTGCTCCTTGGTACCAAACTTGGCTAATGGCTGCGTCGCGTACACGTTAGCGTGAATGGATTGAGCGCCGGCCATACCAGCTCCGCTCTCTGTAATAGCCTGGAGCATAGAAACAGCCTCGGAGATGCCAAGTCCCGACCCTCCTAACTCTTCAGGGAGGGCGATGCCGAGCCAACCAGCCTTGGCAATTGCCATATGAAACTCTGTTGGATCTTTCTCGGCCTGATCACGTTCCTGCCAGTAGGTGTTGGGAAATCGGGAGCACACTTGACTGATAGCCTCTCTGACAGTCAATTGAGTGTCAGTAAAGCCGATGGTCTCCATGATATGTCGCGGGCGGGTCGTGGAGAACTGATGCGCGCCGATAACTCGCTGGCCGCCCAGCGTTGCTGGTGCTGGTCGGCCAAGGCACCGAAGGAGACTTGCCATCACTGATCGAGTCATGTTAGTTTCATGGTTATTGTCGACATCTCCAAGGAGCTCTCGAGGAATATTTGACCTAGCTCTTTATCATCGTCACAGTTGTCGCTGTGCTAAAATGAGAAGCCGACTTGCCCACCAGCATCGAAAGGCATGTAGCCGAGATCGCCGACTGGGCTGCGTTGCGGCCCACTCACTATCATAGGTTAGGCGACTCCTCTGAGCCTTGCACCCTGATTCGGCGTTTAGTCTTCTCCAACAACAGCCAACTCCAAAAAAGATAAACTAAGTTAACAAACTTAAAATACCACACAACACCAATATTGGCGCATCACTTGAAGACAACAACTCCAGACAGATATTTTGCTGAGGAACTTCCTGAAAACATAAAGGCAATTACCGAACCTGCAATTCGGGGCCTCCTCAACAAAACGTTTAGCTCTGAGCCTTGACTGTACGGTTGCTACTCCTGCACAGATTTTCGTCTATATGGGTGATCTCGCACGGTCTTATATAGATATGAAAGAGGGATCAAAACGAGCCTTTGACTCGGCGTCGCCGTCAATGTTCGTGGAGCGTTAGTCTACCGACCACCTATAACTGTCATTACATTGTCACTCAATCGTATGCAATGGCAGAGATTGATGAATCTAGTCATCCTATCCAAGAGAATTGTTGTAAACAGCTGCTGGTTGTCGATTCGTATGCTGAGGGGTCGTATATCGCAGTTGGGCGTTCAGCTGTACAAGGTATTGTCGTCGTTGTGGCGGCGATGAGGGATTTGTAACGGTAATTGGACTGCTAAGTCAGGTTTAGTACAGGGAAACGAGGTAAAAATTGATCTGAGTGGCTCGCATTGTCTTGGCAGTCTTGGCAGTCTTGGTGTTTCTAAGGGGTCCCGTGGTAGATCCTGGGTCAGAATTTTAACACAAACTCTTTGACATCGAGCTGCTCTAATAAGCCAACTCGGTATCAATTCAGCCTTCCTCAGGAACACGCCCAGTAGTTATGCATTGAGTTCATCTAGGATCGCTTTTGTGCTGGGCTCCCGTCCCAGAAAACTCTTTTGAATGTCCATTTCTAGCGTCAGTTGCGTTTCCAGTCGAAAGGCCCTGCTTACGCTTGCAATACTCAATTCTAATTGAGTCTACGGTGTTTCCACATGACTGGCGCATGGTGGTTTCTGTACATGCTTTACAGCAGTGGAACTTGCCTTACAGGCCAATCATTTTGCGACTTAACAGGCTTGCAATGCACCATTGAAGCTTCAAAGGTGCGTCTTTCGACCTTATTGGGTGTCTTGTTCACAACATCTCATGCGCTTCCTATATATACCATGTGTGTCTGGGAAATAGTTGCTCTACATCTACAACAACAACCCCCCCAGCTGTAATACAGCAGCCTCTGCGAGATGAACGCGCAGGTCGATCCGACAGTGAGGTGGATGAGTGGGTTAGTTAGCAATGACGCCAGCTCAAGCTCTGCAAAGTCTGTTCATCATTCCTTTTTTTTCTTATCTTAGGGTGAAGTAGTACAGCCGCGTGCCTTGAAGGGAAGCTTCTTTTATGTTGATTCTGGCGCTGGCCCCAAGATCTAGTCCACAAAAGAGGTCGTGCCGGTACACTGCTAGTGCGAATGAATTGGGCCGAATCGGGAGATAGCTCCTAGATAGACTGAGGGGAAGGTGGCTTCCTACTACAAGAGAGCTATCTTGATCATGGTTTCTACTACATAGAATTGTCCTAACGTAGAGAAGGGCAAACACGATGACAAGATGGGGCTTCATGATCAGAGAATGTCCCTGGCCTAGCTGATGCTGGAAGACTTAGGAACCCGAGAAGTCAAGGCCGAGATAGTGAAGGAGCCCCGCCGGTCCGCTGCGGGAGATGCTGTATTACTGTACAAAGCTTAGCGCCGACTGTCCTTGGCGCTTGTCCTGGCCATTTTGCACTGGACTTCTTTGTTACTCCTAATCTCACTAATGAATCATCCTTCATCCGAGCGCATTGATCGTTGAGCGAGAGTGATAGATTGCTTTGTCTACTGGTTGATGAACTAGGCCGACTGCGTTACCGCGGGCTTTTGTCCATGAGTACACCTCTGTGATCATGTCCACACTGTAGCTAACCACGAGGCCTTTCTATAAACTCTTTCTCTTCTTGCTAATGTGATGGAGCACAGACGCCCGAGCTCATTGCGGCTAGAAAGCAAGCCCGAAGATTCAAGAGACGATGTGACTAAAGACTGGCAAGAAGACGTTGCAGAGGACCAAGCGTCTGAAGTAGCGAGCAAGGATGCTCCTTCCCAGCCTGATCCGGAGGTGACGTCCTTGGCTGACGAAACTCCTCCACTACCAAACGAAGCACCGCCGACTGAAGACGCGGACGATGGCTGGCAGCCGATCTGGGACGAGGGTGCGCAAGCATTCTACTTCTACAACCGATTCAGCCAAGTGACTCAGTGGGAGAACCCTCGCGTGTCCAGTATGAATCAGACAGCAACAACAACAACAACAACGACGACGACGATGACGACGACGACACCAACGACGTCGACGGCGTCGAATCACGATAGAGAGGCAAGCTCTGCTGTGGCGCCAGTCAGCAGGTACAACCCTGCGATCCATGGTGATTATGACCCCAACGCCGACTATGCGAGGGTGCACCAATCGACCAGCGGCGGTGTTGATGGAGCTAGCGGAGCTGGGGTGACTGGCACCGATGCCTCAGACGCCTATGCAGCCACTGGGGCGTTCAACCGATTCACAGGCAAATGGCAAGCCGCAGACCTCACTCCGGACAGATTCAGCGACGAGGCCAAAACCAAACGACAGATGCATGCATTCTTCGACGTGGACGCGGCCGCAAACAGCCACGATGGGAGGAGCTTGCGGGCAGAGAGGCAGCAGAAGAAGCTGAGCAAGAAAGAGCTCAAGGCGTTCAAGGAGAAGCGGCGGGAAAAGAAGGAAGAGAAAAGACGAGCATGGTTGAAGGACTGAGCACGACGGCAGGCGGAGAAGGCTTTCTGCAGCTTTTGTGTTGACGGCTAATAATTATCGAAGCCGACTGTACCTTATTATTAAACAGGTAGCGCAGTAACTGCCGCGCCACCCGTACTGTTGTAACCAACGGTAATGAATACAGTAAACTTAGCCATAATTACGTATCAAGCCGAGCTGCATCCAACCCTAACCCTAATGATGCACCTAACCTCGACCTCGGCTCTCCCACCGTCAACAATCGACAGTCGACAATTGACAGTGTCCGATCCACGCTCCACGCTCCACGCTCCACGCCCCACACTCATTTGGCGATGCTGTAGCCGCCACAAATAGCGCACGTTCTTTCCTTCTCCATCATGCGCCGGTGCTTCCCCCGATGCTGTCCGAGGCAGTCGCACTGGTCTGTGTGGGCTGGTACACGTTCATTATTCTAGTTTGTGCTATTGGATGGGTTCAACTGCAAGTCAATGGCCTTTGCCCAGGACCGAAATAGCTGATTTAGGACAGATTCTTGCATTATAGACACGCGCCCAGACGTGCGCTTGTCCTCTCGCGGCCGCCCCGCGACGTGCCCCATGTGACGGTGATCCGGCCGTGCAAGGGAAACGAGCCGTATCTGTACGAATGTCTAGCTGCTTCTTTCCAACAGGACTATCCCCACTCGCGTCTCAGGATCCATCTCTGCGTTGAGTCCACAAGCGATGCCGCCTACGAGACGGTCGTGCGCGTAGTGGCTGACCATCCGGGGCACAACGCGCGCATCTTTGTCGAACACGACGACACGCTCTTGCAGGCCAGGCCCGATCGCCTGGGCCCCAATCCGAAGATACGCAACATGAGCAGAGCGTATCACGAAGCCCAGGCCGACATCATCTGGATTATGGACTGCAATATCTGGGTCAACCCAGGGGCCTGTGCTCGAATGGTGGATAAGCTGTGCGGCTTGGCAAATGGCCCTCCGGCACGGCCGTACAAGCTCGTCCACCATCTGCCCATCTCAGTTGATGTGCAGTCGACCCTGCAGTCGGGCCTGCTGTGCCCATCGCTCTCCCATCGCCAAGCCGCGTCCTTAAAATCGCCAAGCAAGGCAAGCGGTGGACTGCTCGAGGAGCTATTCCTGTCGTCCTCGCATGCAAAAATGTATGTGGCCATCAACACGGTTGCCGTGGCCCCCTGTATTGTTGGCAAATCTAGCATGTTCCGCAAGTCACAGCTTGACCGCCTGACTGAAGCCAAGGCTATTGCACGTGACACGCCAAGCGCGATCGGAATCGATTTCTTCTCACACAACATTTGCGAGGACCATCTGATTGGTGATCTGCTATGGAAGTCCAAACTTCCACTCACCGTGGCCGGCCTCAAGTACCGGAATCATGGTCTTGTTATGGGCGACATGGCCGTGCAGCCCGTGGCGGCAATGACGGTCGGCAACTACATAGCGAGAAGGGTCCGCTGGCTGAGGGTTCGCAAGTTCTCGGTGCCAACTGCTACAGCTGTTGAACCTGCCACCGAGAGCCTTTTATGCAGCCTGATGGGCGCTTGGGGAGCGACGACATCGAGTTACACTAAGCACGCTTTCGGCAGTGGCTGGTATGCAATGCTGCTGTGGTTCTTGCTTAGCATTGTCCTGTGGGCCCTAGTGGACCGTACTGTCTATCTCCTGCTTCATTCCGGCCTCACTGTTGAGCACCCAGTGTCCTCTCAAACCGCCCCTTTTGCACGCCCGCCAAAGCATCCGATCTTGGGACGCAGGACTTTCCTGCAGTGGGCCAAAGCCTGGCTTGGCCGTGAAGCACTGGCTCTGCCCATCTGGACATGGGCCATCTTCGGTGGAGCCACAGTCACGTGGCGCGACAGGAAATTCTGGGTTGATTTTGATATGCAGACTCATGAGATTAGTGAGACCGCGAGTAAAACGACGGCGGTGCCGAAGCCTGACAGGCCAAAAGCATCGAATGGTCGATTGCGCGTGTGAAACTGGCAAATCCCAGAAATTGCATCGCTCTAACAGCAATCCCGCCAAAGACATGGTGAGTCCGATGCGGAGGCTGATGAGTCTGACGCGGAGGCTGATGAGTCTGATGCGGAGGCTGATGAGTCTGACGCGGAGGCTGATGAGTCTGATGCGGAGGCTGATGAGTCTGATGCGGAGGCTGATGAATCTTGGTGGCTCGTCCCGTCCTGTTCTTTCGTCTCTAGTAGCTGCCACCATCGATAATCTTGATGATTCAGCCTGCCTTCGCGATTATTACGAGAAGCTGATGATGGCGTGGTAGAGCCATTGTACTGTCCCTGAGTCGCTGTCCATGTTCAGACTTCATCCGCAAGAGAGTCCTCTTTTTGGTCAGCTGTCCCCGCTTTTGCCTTGTTCTTCCTCCTCGCCGTCCTCTCCCAAGGCCCGACTATCCTCTTCACTCTCTCTTGCTTCACCTCCCTCTACGCCGCGTTCTAGTGAAGCACAGTTCTTGAGCATCCACTGTGCGCACTCCTTACTCCCGTCCTTTGCACTCATCTCCGTTTCTACCACGGCATCTCGGCCCGCCGCGTTGCGCAATCCGGGATCGGCACCAGCCGCAACTAGAGCCTGCACCACCGCCAAATGCCCATTCATCCCCGCCCAGTGCAGCGGTGTGTTGCCCGACACATTCTTGTGGTTGATCTGCTGCGGCGCGCTCTTCGCCAACTCCACAAGATACATGACCACCTCGACATTCCCATTTGCAGCTGGGTAGTGCAGGAGCGAGCACTGAGACCCAAGGCCATCGGCATCGACGTCAACAGCTGCGCTGACCAGGACGGAGGCCGTGCAGCTGTGAGAGGCGCTAAGCTGCGTGATGAGCTCCTTGAGCGAGGATAAGTCAGCCGTGCGCGCAAAGTAGATCAGGTCGTCCAGTTCATCCGGTCCTAGTGTCGGCGCATGCACCCCTGAAGGCATCTTGACTATCTTACTATGGCCTACCGCAGACAAAATAGAATCAGAAAGTCGTGAAAAAAGTGCCGTGCCAAGTCCAAAATGTGTTGTCGCGTACCACGTGACCCGGGACCGTCGAGAATGCCGAAAGACTGAGGTACGAGGTCGACACCGCGGGGCACAGCCTACATAGGCTTAGCGCAGGGCTCAGGACGGAGAGTCGTAAAGTCAAGACAAGCACACAGACACCACAAGCGTGAAACAATGATCATACCAATTGCATGTAGAGTTACCGGACAGGTTGGATAATTGTCACTAATAAATTGTCATTAAACCTTATTGGTCCTTCTACGCGTCATGTGTTCATGATGTCATACTGTGACTCTACCTACAGTTCCATCCTACGGTTATTTATGGCTAACCATGGTGGCTAAAATCTAAAACTGGTATCTCGTCAATTAGCAGGTTCATTTAATGTCTAGGCAGATGCTTGCAAGCTAATTTTAACTTGCAATTGCTCTAGGAAGAATCTCTTATGGATGTCTAATTGTGGCCAAGGAAACCACGTCCCGGCCAAAGCTTATTAATTATGTTTTGGGCCCCCTTCCCCCTGACCACCGTTCCTTGCTTGAAAGCCAATTTCATGGAATCCCAAGTGGACAAATCTCATAGCCCTGAGCCCTACGATGAATCGCATATCGACACAGCAGTGCATGAATTTATAACCAGCCTCAAATTGGATCAGCTTGTAGGAGTGGATGCCATGCTGTCCCGGAATGTACATAGGCGGAGGTAAAACATACCGGTATCCTAGTTTTGTTACCTAACAGTAACGACACTTTCCATGGAACTTCCTAACGTCTAAACCACAGGATTCAATCTCTTACAAAAACTAGTTTTTTCTGATGGTGTTATCTTCCAACTGACTGTTTTCAACCAGATGAATGTACCCTATGCTATTTTGCAGTACCCAAGTACATCAAGAAGCAATCTAGAATCCCTGTTCCTCAAGTTTATTGCTATACTGTAAGAGCTTGCAATAGGTAGATTCGCTATCTGCAGTGGCACTATAGAACAAGAAGGTTTCTTTGGAGAGGGACCTGCAGAGAAGGGAGTTTGCTGCAATATATGTTTCTTGAGTGCCCCCTGTTCCTCGTCCTGGCTACCCTAACGTTAATACAACCCCAGTGTCCTCCTTCTCCTTTGATCCGATCATTTTAGTCTACTTCTGGTCAGTTCTAGCCCTAGGGTACTCGTGTTCATTAACCACTGTAACCTTTGCGGTCGCGACGGGAACACTTCCGTACAATAGTTGTGCCTAGTATCGGTTTGAGCAGCAATAGTTAGTAATAGTCGGTGGTAGGTTCTCCAGCAGGAAGACATGGGAGGAAGGAGGGATGGACTAGGTTGGTGTCCACATCTCCTAGAATAGGAAGGTTGGCCTGGGCCATTTTGTTGTACCAATATTGTTGGTACAACAAAATGATCAGGCCCAAAAGGGAATGTTTGCCAATATTTACCAAACCTTCAGGTTCGGAAAGGACCTCGTGATTCTTGCTGTCGCCTGGGACAACCAGGACTCTTCAGGGTGCTGCCCTCAACAATACCCTTAAATCTAAGCCTAAATATCGGACTGGAACAATATACCTCCTCATGGAACGGTTCCCTAGACATGAGCTACCTCCTCTGTGGAACTTGGTAGTGATGATGATGACAGTGTATAGAGCCCAGGCCACCTTCTCGGTACAACGAAAGTCCGTGAACAACTTACTGATTTAATTGTTGAGCTAGGCAAGTCCTGATACCCCTAGTAGATAACTAAGTACTGTAACTAATACATTATCAATAATAGCATCATTAACATTTGACAAGATCACGGTAGAGGGATTGGGGACTTTGTGGAGAGGTTGGGATCGGACGCGGATTTCCCGGTAACTTACTGTAACGACTTTACCAATCTAATCCCAACGTCAGGTACTGTAATTAATCTGATCTGCTGTCCTTTTGGCTCCCGCTCTTGCTCTTATTCTGATTTTCGTTCCAACTCAAGATAATCCAACATCGCGGTTCTTGACCGAGAGAAACTTCAAGACTACCTCATCGATATTGCCCCCCTGGAATTGGCTGCTTGTCAGCGCACTCGAACCATGCTTGCACATGCTTACGAACAACACTCAAACGCAATCTGGCAGCCAAGAGTCTCTGATACCCGTCAGCCAGGAAGACAGGCATGTGTCATCAGTGATATTGCCACCTAACACCCCATACTTGGAGCACTACTGTATGTCACTGCACAACCCGCCACCTTGCGGGATATACGCGCCTTAGCTGCGCCAGTACAGACTTGACCAAATCAGGACGAGCTATTGCTACCTTTCTTCTGCTCCGCTTGTCACTGTCTCCCATAAACTGCGCCATCCTTTGCAACCTGCCTGGCTTATAGGTAAGACGTCGACTGTCAACTGCCAATGAACTGTGAGAAATGCCTTCACCCCCTCCCCGGAATGTCTAGCGTTGAGCCAAAGGCCAGAATGGTGTCCACAATTCGTGGGTCTAACGACCTCCTGGGTATCAAACGTCAAGCCCTCCTACAGCATTCTCATGGGGTCTAGATAGCATATACCCGCTGTCCGATGGATCACTTCCTTCCTGAACCACCCCCAGGGGGCTGACTCCCAGCGGCTCACGCTTGGAATATCCCCCCTTATGGAGTGTATCCAAATGAGCTGCTATGATATAAGTATTGCCATCATCTCTTCCTACTCATTCCGTATGCGCTCGTTGCCCGTCATTACTGTGCGGTAGAGACTGCTAGCATCCTTCTTTTAGTCTCTAAACTGCACGACGGTCTTGCATTCATTGAATATTATCCGGTTCCAAGATGGTTTTGATCTCGTCTCTTGCTGTTACAGCCTTCGTATCGACTCTCTTTGCTTCAGCATTTGCAAGGCCACAATCCAGGGCTACCACTACCAAATCTCTCCTCAATGTGGCATATTATGGCCAGGGTCCTAATCAGCCCTTGCTAGGTACATTTTGTACCGATTCCACCCTCGACATCATTCCTATTGGTTTCGTCAACGGTCTCCCATCCGATAATGGGGGATGGCCTGCCATGAACTTTGGCAATGCTTGTGGCGGAGATGAGTATTTCTATGATGGCACAGTCCAGACTGCCTCCTTTACCAACTGCCAAAAGCTTGTCTCACAGATTCCACTGTGTCAGAATGCCGGCAAGAAGATATTTATCTCCATCGGTGGTGGTGTCGCGGATGTGCAGCTCAAGTCCCGAGAAGATGCTGTGGCATTTGCGAATCAGCTCTGGGATATCTTCGGACCATATGACCCCACTTATACCGGCCCTCGACCTTTCGGTACAGTCACAGTCGACGGCTTCGACTTCGACCTCGAGTCCGGCGATGGCTCATACTGGGTTGATGTTGCCAACACCCTCCGAGGCAAGTTCCCCAATGGTGGCTACTACTTGTCCGCTGCGCCTCAATGCTTGACATCCGACATCATGGCGCCCATGATTCAGGGAGTCTATTTCGACTACATATGGGTCCAGTACTTCAATACTCCCCAGTGTTCAGCTCGCAATTTCTTTGACCAGGACGACAATAGATCAGCCATTGGATTTGACACCTGGGCCGCCGTTTTGCAAAGATCTGCCAATCCCAATGTGCCACTATTCATTGGTCTTCCAGGCTCATCAGCTGCCGTGCCTACCTATCCGAACAATGCACTCAGCGTCGCGGAAACTACTCGGCTTATTGAAACTTTCGCCTGTTTTGGCACCAGTCTAAACCCCCGATTTGGTGGTATTATGCTCTGGGATGCGACCTACGCACTGGGCAACAGTAACTACGCCGCCAGTATCAGGCTTGCCCTGAACTCTCCTTGCAACTCCCAATCTAGCCCAACTACCACTACTGTAAGTATTCCTTGCTTGTGATCTCACCTAGACTAAATCTAACATGTTACCCCTCAGACCACCTCCACAACGATCTCTATAGTTACGACTAGCACTACTTTTGTACGTCTATCCACGCTGCGCCCCCAACGAAAGCATAATTATGAATTTTCGCTGACTGGAAGCAGATTGACTCAAGCATCATCACACCGGTAGGGTCATCCACAACACCGGCAACCACTGTCTTGACTAGCACCTCTACGGTGAGCTCTAGCACTACGCCAGTGACATCCTCTACATCCCCCACGGCTGGCATTGTGACTTCCAGCTCGTCAATTACAAGCCTGAGCGTGTCTGTGGCTGGGACCTCCTCTGATACCCCCTCCGTAGCGACCTCAGCCAGCACATCGACTATTCTAAGCAGTTCGTCAGAGATTTCTAGCAACTCGCGTCCTAACAACTCGGGTCCCAACAACTGGGGTTCTAACAACGGGGGTAACTGGGCAAAGGACCCTGAGCCCACCGGTACCCCCCAGCCCGTTGATGTACCATCCTCCTCTGACACTACTACTCCCTCCTGGGGCAACTGGTTACCTTGAGGAGAATACTAAACAAACTGACTCCATCTCCACTCCGACCCAATCCCTCGACCCCAACCTTCTCCCTCAGACCAGTCCCCTTCCTCCCTGAGCTGACTCAAACCAATGTTCCGGTCTCAAACTTGACCTGTTCAATTCCCTTGCCCGCCTGAGTCTCCACCTTCATCTTCAGCACAATATCTGAGCTTTGGCTCATCGCTCTCAAGCAGTGGCGACACTGGATCAAGTGCGTTGATCTATCCTGCTTCCTCTACTTCGGTATTCGACGACGATATAGCCAGGTCCTCCTAGGTATTTCCCCGCTTTATCCAATGGATAGAGATTTGTCATGCGCTTGCAATTGGTAGACAATTTCCTGTACGCTACGAATGAATGTTTACGATCATGAATCTACGAGGGCAAGAGCGAATGTAGCGCAAAATTTGATGCCTAGTAGTTTATACCAGATCCAACTTTACCACCATCCACCCAGTTCTTTCTTGTCTTACAATAAGGTGCAAAGTAGTTATTGCTTCCTCTCAGGGGAA
Source organism: Chaetothyriales sp. CBS 134916 (assembly GCA_003709845.1). Taxonomy (NCBI): domain Eukaryota; kingdom Fungi; phylum Ascomycota; class Eurotiomycetes; order Chaetothyriales; family Domatiomycetaceae; genus Domatiomyces; species Domatiomyces globalis. Next base: position 19,436 of record QQXO01000162.1, on the reverse strand, counting down.
GCGGTATCCCTTGGGGTCTGGATCTCTCTCCAGGGGCTGGAATTTTCCGAATGGGCGACTTTCTTCGGCCACCATCTTTCATTTCTTGGGGAGCAGCTGGGAAAGCAGCCTCCTCCTCCCGTCCCTCGTTTAATTAACCTTTCTACACCCACTAGAACAATTCCGGGGTGCGGCTGGAGTGACAAGTTCACGTGCACGCCCAGATCATGTGAACTTGTTCGACACGCGGAATTTTTGAGTTAATGGTCGCGCGACGGTAAGTTAGTGTTGTGTCAAAGCTAATAAAATAAGACTGACAGATTTCTTCCAGCCTCCCCAGATTATTGGACGTTCTGACATCGCAGCCACACTATTTCTCAATCTCTCTTTGAAAGGACGCATAGGGCTTTACACCTCTTACAAGCATCTCCAGGATTACGCCCGTTGAAGAGCGGCAGACCCTTCCGCTTACAGAACGAAGGATGCATCCTGCTCGGTTTTGAAAATCGAAGATCAAGTGTTCGTCTGCTGATTGTAGAGTTATGAGGTAAGATGTTGCCCCATTTCCAGAACTATACTGCTCAAGGAGTTCGTGCTTAGAGCAAAGAAGCTTGCTTCTCGAGATAGGCCATTAGCACGACAGATTTTGGAAGATGAACGGTTCCATCCACCTTGAACCTTGGTTTTCGTCCTGTATTATTGATTACAGTCGTCCAAATGGTTACGGTAATAATTATGCGGGGTTCCAGTGCCGAGAGGGTCTGGGCGTGGCAGGGCTGAGACAAGCAGGCATCGGCAGTGTACAGAGCTAACCATATACGGAAGTATGTTTTCGCCCTGGTCTTGGCGTCCTCAACTGCATTATTGATACTCGCCGCACTTGGTGGATATTCTGCAAACTCACACCAGGAACTGTATCAATCCCAGTTGGACTTGCAACTCCAATCTTGGTAGCATCAACATCAGACCAACTTTCTCGAATATACGCGCTCGTCAATGCGGTTCCTTCACAAGAACCACTTTGTCCACGCTTGACAGCAAATCCCCACTCGAACACAATGACCGCGCCAGTATTGCCTACCAAGTTCCCCTTTTGGTGTCGTGCCGTTTACTCTTGGGGCGGTGAAAGTCCCAAGGATCTCGGTTTCATCGAAGGCGATCTCATAGAATGCCTCAACGCCGGCGATGGATCCTGGTGGGTGGGCCGACTACGCCGCGACCCTCGAATGATAGGGTCTTTCCCATCCAACTTCGTCAAAGTTCTTGACAGTAGCTTTACGCCTGTCAGCCGGTCTGTGAGTCCAATGCCGGAGATGGCGAAGAACGACAGTTTCAGCAAGACGCAGGCAGACAGAGAGGCAAAGAAAGCCAGGGCAAAGTCGAGGAAACCGTTCCAGGGATACAAGACTGCGCTGCCTCCCAAAGCTAATACCACCCAGAGTGCGCCTCCAAGTCCGCAGAAGCCGGCCATGCAACATCACCAGTCCTTTGATCCCAGTAATCCTCCCTCAACTGTCTTGTGGCAGATACAACCGGACTCCAGGAACCCGTCGAGGTCGCCATCACCAGCACCTGGCAATATTACTTCCTCGCCTCCACCCCCTCCTCCACCACACAGAAGCTTGAGGAATGGAGGCGGCTCCTTTTCAAGAAGAACGCCGTCTCCGCAGCCTCCAATCCATGACGACTATGGCCAATATCGAAATGCGCACACCCCATCTCCTGGTATCGCCTCGATGAATGGCCACACACCCCCCATGATCCGAAGTGCGATGGATGATGTCATGTCCTCTTTGGACGATATGACAGTTGCACGGAGGAATTCAGAGCCCGAGAATGATGGTCCGCTGAATCCTTGGTCGCCTGAAGCCTTTAACAACTTGCATGCTCCTTCACACACGCAAGCACGTGCTCTCACGTCTCTTGGCCTCGGTGCTGGTGGAAGCAACTATTCAGAGCCACGTCTTAACTACAGCAGCAGGCATAATAGTCCCGATCGATTCCAAGATGGTTCTCATCAACTTGAGACATACGTCCAGCGCATGGAGAGTCGACTGAGGCAGATGCAGGAGGCTCGAGACGGGAGAGGCGTTGATGAATTCTCGAGTCCGCCGCCTGAAGTCCCTCCCAAGAATTCTGCGTGGGCTCCACGGCCACGGTCGGCGCTAAATCTTGAATGGCCTGTCAGGCGAAACCATGCAATGGAATTGGGACATAGCAAGCTTGACCGGACCTTTACCACAAAGACAAGCTCAACGAACACGAGCAGTTGCATTCAAAGCGATGGTGCTACTATGTCGAATGCAACGAGTATGACGGCCCAGAGCGTCTTCAGTGGCTACTCAGCCGGCGGCTTCAGCGCGACCAGTGCTGGAAGTCTGGCGAGGAAACGGATGGGCAGCATTCGGGAAAAATTGAGCCGCCCAATGACTAGTTCTAGCATAAGGGATGAACGGCAAAATTGGAATCAGAGCACTCCAGCAATACCCGCATCTGTTTCTGCTTACTCAGGGTCGAGATCACGGCCAAAGTCTGCGGTTGGGTGGGAAGACAAGAACCGATCCCAGACAAGCGCCGGCCTTGGAGGCTTCAACAGCCCGAGACCCAAGAAGCAAGGTTTCCTTAAAAAACTGATAGATACTGCAAGAACCGGCGCAGCTAGCGCCAGAAGCACCATTTCAGTCGGGGATCAACATGCGCCTTCATCCACCAAGATGGTCGGAATTGCTGGCGGCAGCGCACTTAATTTGTCACCGAGAAAGAACATGACCATGTCCAATCTCAGCTTTGGCCAGGATGCTGGTCGGGAGATGGGACTGGCTTCAGCAACTGACCATGGCGATATCATGACCAGGCGAGACGTCTATCGATCCAATACTCCCAGTCCATCAGAGCGTCAGGAGCGCGCCGATCGATGTGCAATGCTTGACCATCCTGTCATATGTTCGGTGGAGGAGCTTTATGCGGAATTCCAAGGGGATGAAGATGGTCATGGGCAACCCGTCTACAATCCATTTCAACTTAGCAATCCCAGCTTCAGCCAAGTCGACAAAGCAGCAAGATCCATTACCGGCATCCCAACCAGCATCAACGCAGCAACACTGGCGACCGGGTACCTGTGTAGACCATATCGGACAATGGCGCAGCGTCTACGTGCCATCTTCATCTGGTGCGCCGAGAGAATCAGCTGGGAGGACGACGGCTATGACATCAGTCCTCATGCAGACACAATTCGTGTCATTCAAACAAAACGAGGAAGCAGTAGAGAGGTTGCAGCACTGGTGGCGGAAATGTGCCGTGCTATCGACGTTCATGCACAGGTGGTGCGAGGCCATCTCAAGACTCCTGGAGACGATTTGGACCTAGATGCCGTTCAGAAGCCCAATCATTTCTGGAACATGGTCTTGGTGGATAATGAATGGCGGATGCTCGATGCAAGCATTGCCAGTCCAACAAACCCTATGCGAACGAAACTCTCGTCTGTCAGCAACACGATAGCCGAAGCATGGTACTTCCTGACTCGACCTTCTGAGGCATGCTGGACCCACGTTCCCTGCGATCAAGACCACCAGCATATGGTGCCGCCCGTCTCTCCGGATTCCTTACTCGCTCTGCCTCAAACTTGTCCGCCTTTCTTCCGCCTTGGTCTGAGCATGCACGCCTATGACACAAGCATCATCCGAATGGAGGGTCTCGAGGTCTGTACGCTGTCGGTCAACGTCCCTTGTGATGTCGAGATCGTGGCTGAGGTCGAAGCCAAGGCCATCCTACAGGACCAAGATGGTGACAGATACGAAGACACTGACAACATTGTCCGGAAGCGCGCTTTGGCACAACCTGCCTGGTATCGCACCATCCCCAACACAGAAATCAACCAGAAGCGATACGTAATCAAGGCCATCTTACCTGGCGACGAAGGTCAGGGTGTGCTGAAAGTATATGCTGGCAAAAAGGGTCTGATGCTTTCAGCCCGCGACATCGTTCACCCACTAGCTTTCGCTCTGCCTCTTTACCACTATGGCCAAAATCCTAGCTATGAGTTCGTCAAACGCCATCCAACCCCTCATGCAACGCGACACGATCTGTACATCGTCCAACCTCAAACATATCGCCTCAGTGTCGGTGAAACCTACGTCTTTTGCGTGCGCCAGCACCATGCAACCGCAACCGCAACGCCTACAAACGAGCAAATCGGCTTCGATCACAGACCGATCAGCCCCAATCCTTTGTTGAGACCCACATCAGCAATGTCCATGACTTCTTCCTCTGCAGCCGGAAGCAATCCGTCCCAAACAGCTACTGATCCTTCTATCTTGGCGGCCCCTGGCGTCAAGATCAAGGACAAGCCTGCCAAACTCGCTATCCAATCCCCTGGCGGCAAGATCACCCGTCTCCCCCGACGATCGGAATTGCCTCAAAATCCGAGCCTACGAGAGATTGACGGCGAGGTCCTGGGAAGTGTGTGGGAGAATACCCTGAAGCTGCATGAGAGAGGAACCTGGAGGGCCTTGGTGCTCGCTGATCGGCAGGCCAGATGGTGTGTCTGGGCTGAGTGGGAGTGTGTCTGATGTGAAGAGTGTGGTTTTTTTTCAAAAGTGCTGTGTAACAATAGAGCAGGATTTCGGTGCATTTTGTGGCTGGAAATGGAGACTGGGTTTGGTTTGGTTGAGCTGGTTTATTAATCGTAAGGTTGGCGTATGGATCCTTGCCGCTCACCGTGTTAGTTGAAATGAGATTTCAAGTGCACTCAGTCTTTTGGATTTGACTCTTTTTAACTATTATTTTCGAGCTGAATGGTTCTCTGTGTATCTGGTATGAATAAGCTATTATTGTATGATAAGTTACTCTACTCTATTTAAGGAAATGGGGTAGGGAGTGCAAGGACTTCCTGTCACGTGCCGGGGCTAAATGGTGGGCTTGGCAAGTACTTTGAGCTACACTGTCATCGCAATTGTGTAGATGGATGCCTGACATCTGTGTCACTCTCTCTCTTGGCTCTAGACACTCTTCTTGTATGGCGAACCTTCCAAAGTCAGTATTCAGATGCAATCTACTTCTCGTTCGGCACTTGAATCTGCTCGTGAGAATGAATATTCTCTGAGCTCGAAGAAGCTTCCGTTGCCAGGCTTCCCGTTTCCACTGCAGTAGTAGCAACTTCGTTATTTCCAAAGTGTCGAACCACAAGCCAGGCGGGAATCAAGGCAATTGCCCAGAGCCCGAAATTGAGGTATACACCAGCCACCTCAGCAAAAATCTGAACCGAGTTCAAGCCGTAGCTCAGTGCTTGCCATGCCGATTCGGTTCTAGCAAGAGGTTGTCAGTCAAAATGGCCACCTCGCTTTATCAACAATGAAGCTGGTGTCGGGAGTACTTACCCACGAAGCAAAGCAGCATAGCGGATGATTTCCTCCGGCGTTTGGGCCAACTGTCCCATCAAGAAATAACAGTACAGATAGTTGATCTGGAAGCCGAGAGTCAAGAAAAGATAGGGGACGAAGGCATGTCCGAAGCCGTGGCTGGCCCAATCGTATGACGGCTTCGTGTAACGGAACTTGGTGACCAAAACTGTGGCCCAGATCCACCATCCACCCTGCAGTGTCACGATCACGAAGAAGGCAGTTCTCGATCGTTTCTTGAGTGCAATATTTGTGCGGTCGAGATAGTTGCCAAGGAAGTTACCACCCGTTACTGCAATGATTCCTGACAGGAATGACCCGAGTGCACGGGCACGTACGCTGAACCAAAGCGAGAGGTAGGTGAAGAAAACGGCTTCTGCATAGACGGCCTGGCCGATGAAGAGGACGAGCAGCAGGAACTTTTTGGTAATAAACGTCCTGGCCACAGCCTTCAGTTCTCGCACAGGGTGATTGAGGATCTCCAGCTCGACTTTGAGGCCGTCGGTTCGCTCAACTTTTTCCGGTCGGTTGAGAAGCAGAGCGACGAAAGGTCCGGTCGCTTGCAATGCAATGAAGATCAAGTACACCGTATAGCTGACCTTGCCTGCCTGATCACGGTGGACGTTGATGCCCAGATTAATTGCACCGCCCAAGATTTGGCCACCAAGTCTGTACGTTAACCAATATCCCAGGACTTTGCCCCGATTATAGGGCTCCGGATACGCCAGCGCAATCGCTGCTTCGGCGGCCCAGAAAACACCCGCTGAGATGCCGCATAGTGCAGCGCCGACGAGCACGAGCCATTCAGTGCCGAAGCGGTTGTTGGTGTACAGTCCGGCTGCGTACGGCGCATATCCAAGAGTGCCAAAAATCAAGGCCCCTTTAATTCCGATGTACTTGGTCAAAACCGATGAAAAGAAGCAGGACACAACCATGAGACAGAACGTCAGGGCATTGGCAGCGTTGACTAGATATGGCTTCTCCTCACCACCGGCGCCGAGAGAATTCATGGCTCCCCAGATACCGGGCGCGGAAAAATTGCACAGGCCGAGGATGGTGGCATTATAGAAGGTGGAACGGTACCAACGGACTCCATGCACATGGTCAGAACGCATATCCCAAGAATCTCCTCATAGATTGAACAAACCTGGGTGCTTCTTGGCTGATGAATCTCGGACATCCTGGAGCTCAGGATGTTTCCCCTGGCTGGTAACCGATTGTGATCGTGACATACCTTGTGTCAGTCTAGCGTCGAAAGGAAAAAACAAAAGAGTCAAGACTGGCCCTCTAAGGTTGGATTGGTAGAAATTTTCCTGGTATCAATGTGACGACAGTTGGAGGTATAAGAACAATTTGAATTTGAAGAGGGTCTGGATCTGCACGAGGATAAATACCTTTGAAGTGGGTGCGATTACGAATGCTCTACCTTCCATTCCAATGCAACTTCACACATGGCATCCATGTTGCTGGTGACAGGGATTGCCGTATCTCACTACCGTTGAGGAGGATTTGCCAAATTTGCATTAGGAAAATAATTTGCAGGTTCAAATAGAATGCCTTCAAAAGGCAAGGTGTCAGTCAAGCAATTAGCACGCCATAGATAATGCCGGGGCTATGAGGGAAGAACTTCAATCTGAAACTACGATTGATTCGTCACAACACACAGGTACCGTACTCACGGCATGCCTTCATGACCACGTGTGATATGCATCAAGGGTAGCACGTCTTCCATACCCTGCGTTCAGTCCAACGGCAGTGGCCAGGGCCAATGAGGCGGAAGCGTTCCGTAACGCGTCCCTGTGGAAAATGTTCACGCAGAGGGCTGCTTCTGTACAGGTGGTAAGTGTGAGTGAACATGCGTCGTGATATGTGGGGGCGATTGCACCATCCGATGAACCACGTATGATAACGCGTCGATCGACTTTTGTACCTCACGAATTTTCAAACTTCGGTGCACTAGAAGTGCTATGGGTACTACAAGTAGGAGGCACCTTGACTTCGTCTCTAAGTGTCGTGGATCTACCGTGTAGCAGTCTCAGCAGGAATATCAGCAGGAATATCAGCAGCAGCGGCAGCAACAGAAATAGTCGAAATGACTGACCACAGGAATGAGACAACCGTTACTCAAACTAACGGCAGCTCTAAAAACAAAAAAATATACGTGCTCAACGCCTTTGTTGAATCTTGCCCGGGCCATCAATCTCCAGGCCTCTGGCGCCATCCGGACGATCACTCGTCGGAATTCAACAACATCACCCACTGGACAAAATTGGCACAACTGCTAGAGCGGGGCAAGATCCACGGCATCTTCATCGCCGACGTGCTCGGCGGCTACGACATTTACAAGGCCTCCCTAGCACCAGCGATTAAATCCGGCGCGCAATGGCCCGTCAACGAACCGCTGGCTACGCTGTCCGCCATGGCCGCGGTGACCAAGTCTCTTGGCTTTGGCGTCACCGTGTCAACGACATATGAGGCTCCCTACCACCTCGCGCGCCGGTTGAGCACACTCGACCACCTGACCAACGGAAGGCTGGGCTGGAACATCGTGACCGGTTACCTGGACTCGGCGGCGCGCAACATGGGCCACACAGCACAGCCGAAGCACGACGACCGCTACGCCCAGGCCGAGGAGTACATTAAGGTCATCTACAAGTTGTTTGAGTCGTCGTGGCGCGATGATGCCGTCAAGCTGGATCGCGAGCGTGGCCTGTACTCCGACCCGGACCTGATCAGGGAGATCAACCATGAGGGGCCATTCTACAACGTACCCGGTCCGCATATCTGCCAGCCGTCGCCGCAGCGCACGCCGCTTCTGCTGCAGGCGGGGACGAGTACCAAGGGTCGGGAATTCGCTGCGCAGCATGCCGAAGCGATCTTCCTCTCCGCGCATGCCCCAGAGGTGGTCAAAGGGAGTGTTGCCGAGGTCAGGCGGCTGGCGAAAGAAAAGTTTGGCCGGAATCCAGCGAATATCAAAGTTCTCGCCCTTGTCACGCTTGTGCTCGGCCGCACCGAGGAGGAGGCTAGGGCCAAGTATGAGGATTACAAGCAGTACGGCGATCTCGAGGGAGCACTGGCGTTATTTGGTGGCTGGACGGGCATTGACTTGCACAAGTACGGTGAGGATGAAGAGCTGCGTTATGTGGATAGCAACGCTGTCAGGGCGACGGTGGAGGGGTATGCCAGGTTCAGTCCCGGTGTGGGCAAGTGGACCAGACAGACGATCGCTGAGCACATCGCCATTGGAGGCAACGGCCCTGTGCTTGTTGGCACGCCGAGCCAGGTTGCTGACCATCTGCAGGAATGGGTCGATGTTGGAGATGTCGACGGCTTCAATATTGCATACGCCGTCTTCCCGGGCAGTTTTGAAGATGTGGTCGAGCTCTTGGTGCCTGAGTTGCAGAAGAGGGGCCAGTTCTGGACAGACTATGCGGTGCCTGAAGGTACTTACAGAGAGAATTTTTATGCCAAGAAGGGCCAGACAGGTCCGCTTGATGAGCATGTCGGCAGCAAGTACCGGTGGAAAGCCGGTGTTAGCAAAGAGGAGCACAAGATTCCCGAGTAGATTGAGAGAATGTGCAACTAAGATCAATTCATGTAGATAGACTTCCACATATTGATATGCTACCGCACTAGGCGAGGGCAAGGCATCATATGACTTTTTCTCATTTCTGTACAGTGAGAGTTGAACATGAAGTCAAATTGTTAGGAAGAGTATTTATCCCTAGCATATCAATGCAGTCTGCTCTTGACAACTATTGTCAGATACGAGAGTGTATCTGGCCCGAGACGGTCGTCTTATGACGATCGGTCGATGGAGACTGCTCTGATGAGGATTTGACCCTTTAATTGATTCTCTTGATTGATTGTCTATCTGTTTTTTGGGGGCTCTGTATGAGCGATATATGAGATATCCGTCTTGGCGCTGCTCAGCCAATAGCAAGCGCGTATTTCACAACTATAGTTACCGGTATTAACTTACAGTAATTAATTCAGGATATCCACTCTTGGGTTGGCGCCAAGAATGGGTCTATGTTTATATTGCCATGTACCACCTAAAGTTATTGTTTTCACTCAACTCTTCCAGACCATTGATCAAAACAAGGATATCTCGAAAAAGCAGATAAATCCAGCGACTTCTCTAACGGATTTAATCTTTGTCTGTCTTTGCCGTACCTATGTCTCGAGATTGAACAGACCACCCTCGGTCATCAACAACAGGCCAAGAAAATGCTTCTCACTCCGTCCTTGGCCTTTTCACCGCCACCATCCACTTCCCTGCTACCAAGTCTCAGCCCTCTTGAAAACTCGTCGCAGTTTCACAGCCATGTTCATCCAAGCCACCCCCACCATCATGCTCACCACCATGCCCGTCGCGCTAAGCACACACCCAACCCGCGTTCTACGCTCGCGCTTCTCGCTGCTGATGAGCGCGCGATTGCGCAACGCAAACTCGCGATCGCAATGTATGGCTACTCCTGGCTGAAGCCTGCAGGATGCAGCAAGACGATGTTGGGGATGCGGGAGGAGGAAGTAGAGAGGGAAGAAGTAGAGCGGCAGTTAAGGGAGGTCGAGATGCAGGAGCGGGCGGTATTAGAAGCGGAGGAGCAGGAGCGGCTGGCACGGTTGCAGGAAGAGGGAGAGGTGTTCGGGGAAAGGGATTTGGATGACGAGGTGCCTGAGGCAGAGGATGAGGACGAGGATGAGGGCGATGTGATGGGGGGAGGCGAGGAAGACGGAATGGATGCGGACTTAGATGATGGAATTCTAGACGCAGATGAAGGGGTGGATAGCTCTGATGCAATTGGGGAGGTCAGTGCGGTTGGCGAAGGTTGGGTTTACGATACGAATCGTGAACAAGATTCGGATGAGGAGGAAATTGCTCGGAACCAAATGGCATTTGCTGTGGCGAATGTGCCGAGACTGATGCAGCAAAGAGGTATGCGAGGGCCTGCCAGCGATTCCGATGTGGACGAAAGAGCAGCGGAGGAGCTGGCTAATGAAATGCTTGAAGACGAGGATGAGATGGGAGAGATAGGATTTGATCAAGAAGAGGACGATGAGATGGAAGGTGGGGATAGAGATCTGGACGCTGACGTTCCTGAGGCTGATGAAGGTGGCTGGGAACATACTGACTCGGAGCTGGAAGACAGTGAGATGGACATCAGCATCTTGCCCGGCCAGGCACAAGAACTGCCCAGTGCACGACGAAGCAGTGGACTACAACGCACAGCTGCGCGAAGTAGCAGCGCACGAGTGATTAGTGGCAATGAGGTCGCAAATCTGGAAGGACGCCTCGCCTCTCAGCGCCTCGTGCACTTCCAGACTCCTCAACTATCTGCCAACACGATGCGTCCCGATAGCGCGGCTAGCGAAGTCCAACAAGGCGGTAGCACCAGACGAAATTGGCTAGACGCTGCGCGAGCTGGACGAAATTTGTTCGGCATTAGTCGCACTCCGCAGAACTCTGGTAGTAGCGGTTATTTCACACCAAGTCCAGCGCCGGAGAGACCGGAGACGGGGCCCGAAATAGAGGAATCCCGGGCTCCGCGCAGGACAGGGCGATTATTGGGTAGACGAAGGAGGGAGAATAGAGATAGTCTTGATTGACCTACAAGTGAACAGTCGACTGCCGTGCAAGCAGCCTAGACAGCTTTATCACTATCAGGCCGTTATCCGAAAGATCGTTGCCTGCCTCCGATACCCCCACAAGCCTGCCTGGCCTAGAGCGCCTTTTTCCAATGAAGAGAACGTTGTGGTAAAGCAGATGCCATTAACACCTTGCTGATGCCTTTCACATCTGTTGGTACATAACCAGCTCACCCAGCGCCATGCATGACCTTGCCCTCGGCGCTGCCGGGAATTTTGGCATTATACTGTACAACACACACCTAGTGGATCAATAGTTTTCCTCGTCTTCCTAATCTCACCCTCGTTCTCGCGCGCTCCCAATCATCTTGACGCAGATAGACAAATAGCACCACACCTCCTTCTCTAGTTCTAAAAGGAAACAACCCCCTGCAAACTTTCTAGAGCTCAATATTGTGTGGCATCTCAAAACAGCCACACCCAAGTGAAAAGAAGCCACAGGGCCAGGAAAAAGCCCACCCACACCTTCCAGCCCACACCCGTACGCTCTGCCATCCTCAGCATCCTCCTCATCGTGCCCTTCAGCCGCACGCCTGCGTTCTCAAACTGGTCGTTGACTGAGCTGGCCAAGGTGGTGCTGTCTCTAATCTCATCTCCAATGGCAATGGTCAACTGCTTCAGCTGCCCCACTTTCTGAGATAGGAGCGATGTCACCGTGTTGTCGTTCTGGGATTCGAGTTCTTCGAGCACCGCTGCCGAGTATTGGCCCTTTTTGTTGGGCGTAGCGGGGCGGAAGCCGGAATGCAGCGGCAGCAGCGGCAGTTCCGAAGCGTTGGCGTGGCCATTGGCATTTACGTACGGAGATGGTGCGGCGTACGGAGAGCCCGAGCGGGTCAGGTTGGTGGGTGTGGATGAGGATTGGCGCGATCCGGGATAATCGTTGAAGAGCGACGAGGCGGCGGCCGGGCGCCGGTTGAGCGAGGAATAGCGGTTGGTCATAATTTAAAGCAAGTTCAGAGTGCGTTCTGATTATATGCACATACTGAGAGTGCGAGAGATATACGTACAGTTAGTTATTATTGAGACAAGATCTACACAAAGTGTTTGTTCACATGAAAAGGCGTCCAGGCAAATGACACAGGAGGTTACTGAGCTCCACCGTAGTTACTGCGCAAGTTGCCACTAGACTACCGTATCTTATTGCTTAGCCCTTAACCATTTATTATTAGCTCGAGTTAACACAAGTATCATCGAAGGTGACTTATTTACTATAATGGAGGAAACCATAAATCCATTAATAGAACTCAAATGCTTTCCTAATTCTCAGCTCCCTGGTGCTACCACAGAACTCAACTATGTCGAGCACTGCGAGTTATTGGAAAGTGTCGAATGGTCGGCTCACGCTACCAACGGTTTTCAGTACATCGAAGGTCGCCAGTACGAAAAGCTGAGGCATTGTCGGGCCGATGTAAATTTCTGGACTGGCAGATTTGCTGAGGAGGCGCTGGAGGACTGGCTGGGCGAGAATGTTCGGCACAGGCCTGATATAGGGGAATAGAGCCTTGCTGACTTGGCCAGGGCAGCTTCCCCAAACCCGATCTTGAGCCAGAATGGGGCACGCTGCAAGGCGGCTTTCGTCTGCTGGTTTGTGATCGCTCCTTAGCAAGCCCTCCTCAGGTCATGTGCTCGCAATCCCAGATGCTGATGATATCCCGATCTTTCGACTTGGCTCCTGAGACAGTTCCCTCGCTGGGTCAGATCTTGGGCTCGTATGGTGTCCACTACCAAACTGCATCCAGCGGTGCAAAATGTATGCAGATCATCATAAAAGCATTCCAGAAGGGAGAGCTAGGCGACTGGACTTTGTCGCTGCGACATAGACACGATACCTCTTGGACGGATGCACTGGCAATGTGGACGTCATGGACCTCGATCGAGCATCTTGCCATCGATGGGAAGTGGCCGAGTAGATTTCAACACATCTGCGCTCTCCTCCAAGCTGTGCCAAGTCTGTGGACGCACCCTACGTGTCTGCCCTTGGCCTTCATGCAGCAATACTCGGCACGGACGATGGCCTGCTGCAACTTCATGAATCAAGAACTGGTCGTGCTTGATGCTGAGCTCGGAGTCAACCAGGCAGGCCGCCACATCAGAGTGATTGGTCTGACTGACGACTGGCCTTCCAGCCTCGACTTCAAGAAACTCACCATTGGCCTCCACTCGGTCAGCAATCAATTGGCGTTTGTACAGCAAGCCGCCAAGTGGGCACGGCGCTGTCTCCAGTTCCTTGTCACGCTTGAGGACGATCTTGCCAGCCAAAGCTTGATAAAAAGCAACGTATCTCCCTCCATCAAGGAGAGCCTGGCCTACCAAGTCTCTGTCATTACCGGCGTCGAGGATTCTTTCGACGCCCTCAAAACTCGCGCTCAAGGTGCGACCAGCGTTTTGTTCAATGCCTCAAGCCAGAATGACAGCTTGTTGAATGTCAAGATTGCAGCTTCGACGAAAGAGGACAGCATTGTCATGAAAACGTTCACCTTTCTAACCGCACTCTTCCTCCCCGGTACTTTTGTGGCGGCATTGCTCTCTGTGACATTGATCAACTGGTTCCCGTCCAACGACAGCCCCTCAAACGAGTCCCAAAAGTCAGAATAGTGGCGTATCGGTGTCTAATTATTACTGGGTCTACTGGGTCCTCACTGTGCCCATGACACTCCTCGTCATGCTGGGCTGGTACCTCTGGTATCGGCATGCCAATCAGAAATGGCTCAAACAAGCCGGCCTACCAAAGATTGCACGATCTAGTCCTTCTTGATATAGCCAATCAGCAGGGATTCTGCTTTCAGAGAAAGCTACCTCAAAGCCACCTCAGGTGCAGCCGATGAACGCTTTCGGTGAGGTTTCTACAGAAGTCAATCATCATGTCACTGCCTCCGTCACTGTTGCCAACTTCGACATCCGCTCCAGGCTCAAGTTCCTCGAGCACGATGACCGTGCCACGACTCTGAGACACGCCCACATCGACATGATCTAGTCGTGCTTCGCCTCTACTGATTGCCTCAGCTTCGACAAAGAGCTTCATGTTCATCTCGGCAGGCATGGCTATCTCGCTCACAACTTCGGAAACTGTAATCCAGCCCTCATCAAGCGGAGCAATTCTCTCAACCACATCCGTTCCCGGAGTGTTACACTGAACTGAATCAGCTACTGCCATCGGGATTGAGTCCGTGTCACTTGGCTGTGTCCTATCTGTGTCCTTGAGTGTATCTTCAGACACTTCTGCCTTCTCAGAGGGTTGGTTTTCAGTCTCAACCAAGTTGGGAGGATCCTGAATCCCTCGGAGAGATTGTATGCTGGCTGTCGCGGTCGACGCTGGTGGAAGCTCATATATGTGGACGCGGCTCTCCATTGGGCAGGGCCGATACGAGTACGTGCGGCTGGACAGCCTCTTGATCGTCCTGCTCATAACCTCGACCGTCTGCCGCAGAATATCAGCATTTTTCGGACCGTATTCTGCCAGGTCTGGAATCGTCCATTGATCATACACTCGGCCATGGGTACCCGGCGATCTAAATCCGCCATGCGTGCTGATTGTCAAGAAACAAAGAAAGCATGGTAGCTTCGATGTTCCCATTGTACGAGGAAGCCGCCTGCAGGACGATGACTGCTTCAAGTTATAGTAACAGAGCAACTGAATTTCGGCATGCACAAAGCATTCGACAGAGCCTCCTTTGATGGCGATATCACTCTTGATCGACTTATACGGCTGTGGCGATCTGACTCTGAGCGTTGGGTCACCGTTAAACAACTGAGTGATGGTCTTGAAATCCCGTGTTAGCGTCCTTGCGATGCGCCAGTATGCCCCGATCTTCTCTATCTGTGCAATGCTCTTCTTTAACATCCACATTCGTGGATCAAGCCCTGATTCTAAGAGAACGTCTTTAAAAAGGGCACTGCTTTTAGAATCGCACTTAGTTGTTGTGGTGCTAGTTGTGGTAGTCGTGGCGGAGAAGCACTCCTTCGCAAGTATCCTCAGTAGTTTCATTGGAGCTTCTTCTGCGCCTTGTATGGCTGACACGGATACTGTGTCGATTAAGCGGCAAAACCTCATGTGGATTCCCTGAAGTGCTGCGAGTAAACACTCACCTACTTCTGTCAGATCTTCCCGCGCCATCGATTCCAAAGTCTCTGCTAGTTTATCTCGAAGAGCGACGGAAGCTCTTGTGAATGATGGTGGATACCCCAAAGCGCTTCTGATTCTCTGAAAGATGCGGGATCGATTGAGAAGTACGATCTGCTCAAACACTCTCTCCTGAGTGACTCTTGTAGATTCCGCTGTGGCATATGATCAGAATCATCTATGTGTATATGTTTTGTTCCTTTCTTCGGAAATGTTCACTTTGCTCACATTGTTCCTTGGAATATCTCAGCGCGGCCCAGATCCCTTCAAGACCAGTTTTCACCTCATCCGTGACTCCATCATTAGCGGTCAATCGTAGTACCAGACAGTCTTCTTCCGCATGTTCTCCTTCTTCGATACACCCAGCTGAGACCGCGCCGACTCCTTCTTGCGTCGCGGCAAGAAATGCGAGATCATCGCTCAGCCTATCCTCTAGGGCTAGTGGGAAGCGATAGTTAGAATCGTCTGTGTTTGCTCTGATGGCAACCACTGGCTGATTGACAATATGCACATGGTGATTATGCAGTCCTGGTACAACGTCTGTTTCCCATCCGACTCCAGACGTCTTTCTGTTGAGTGCCACCACACTTCTGCGAAATGAGGCTTCGCTTACCCCCCGCCATATTGATTGCTTTGGGGGGGCTGTATGGATTGTCTGCCGTTGGATAAGAGTGTGCTTGTGCATCTGTTATTCAGATCAACACCGAAACGAAACGAACACAGGAGGGAGAAAAGGTGCGGCTATGACCACTCGAATAACAACGATGAGGCAACATGTGTCTGGTCTCTATCATGCAAAAGCATTTGCCGGCTGTTCCTACGTGCTAGAGTGTGTTGCATGCTGATATGCGGTATGCAGACCAAAGTATTGGTCGAAAGAGAGGAGCCTCAGCCCAAATCTGCATCGCTGGGGTAAGATAGGCTTCCTATTTATTGATCTTGCGGCTGGCCAATAAGCACTTACTGTTACATGTATTCCCAGTCTGTAACTACAGTACCATGCCTTTGATAATTAGGTATTGATGTGCAGTCAGTGCTTGTTAAGCGGCTGCACAAAGCATGTTGTCCAACATCCCGTGCTCCGTCCTCAAGAAGTTTGAGCTCCTGCTTGTCGGAAATCCCTGTAATGGGCATCCCGTGTGATGAAATGCCTACGTTAGTCAAATATTAATAGACTCCTGGTAATTCCTTCAAGTGCCACGTCGTACACACCACGGACTTTCTGCATTGATCTTCTGAAGATGCCCGTGCATTTCAAAACCACTATTCTACTATCATTGACGCACTCGTTCATAAACCCCAAAACTTCACGTTTACAGGCCCAGACCTCTTATTCGTAAAGTTATTATAAAGAATCATCAGGGTTTTCTTGTTGTTTCTCGTATTTGGAGGATGACTATACAGTCCGACGCACGAAAGTAATACGACCATTTCGGCTCCCTATAATGAGATTGCTTTGGCTTACCCATGATCCAGGGCGATATTCAGGTGGGAGCCATAATAATCTCTGTGAGGTCCATGTAATCCAGTCACCAGTAACTCCCAATATGTTACTAGATGCCAAGTTTAAGATAGATGATTGCCTCGTAACGGTAGGTCTTGGGCCATTGTCGCAGAGTTCGATATGATTGTCAATAGAATAATAATCGTGGTATAGCACCTCAGTACCGGTTATAACATCCCACACCCGCACCGTGTTGCTGTCTGGGGCCAACGCCACGCGCGACCCGTCAAGCGTGAACACCACGCTTTTGACCCAGTTAGAGTGGCCTTCGAGTGTGTGTTGACACTCGCCTGTCTGTGTATCCCACACCCGCACCATGTTATCGTATGAGCCCGACGCCATACGCGACCCGTCAGGCGAGAACACCACGCTTTTGACTGAGTCAGAGTGGCCTTCGAGAGTGTGTTGACACTCGCCTGTCTGTGTATCCCACACCCGCACCATGTTATCGTATGAGCCCGACGCCACACGCGACCCGTCAGGCGAGAACACCACACTGGTGACCCAGTTGGAGTGGCCTTTGAGTATATGTTGACACTCGCCTGTCTGTGTATCCCACACCCGCACTGTCTTGTCGTATGAGCCCGACACCATACGCACCCCGTCAGGTGAGAACACCACGCTTTTGACCCAGTTAGAGTGGCCTTCGAGTGTATGTTGACACTCGCCTGTCTGTGTATCCCACACCCTCACCGTCTTATCGTTTGAGCCTGACACCACATATGACCCGTCAGGCGAGAACACCACGCTGTTGACTGAATCAGAGTGGCCTTTGAGCGTGTGTTGACACTCGCCTGTCTGTGTATCCCACACCTGTACCGTCATGTCGTATGAGCCTGACGCCACACGCGACCCGTCAGGCGAGAACACCACGCTGTTGATCAAGTTGGAGTGGCCTTCACAAGTTAGCAAGCATGGGCTCCACTGCCCAGGAATTTCTCTTATCACTCGAATACTTTGAAATGCTTGATCCTTAAAAACACTACGGATAATGCTCTTGAGCGGACTAAAATGCCAAGCACTAGCATACACCTGTAACGGCGCCTGTGCGAGAATGGGATTGAAGGTGAGCATAAATCGCCGCGCATCTTCTAGAAAGGCCGATATCTTGCTGTTCCCTGCTCCCACGAGCGATTTTAATGTAACGACAAGGTTAACGCTCTCGGAGATCTTCCCCATAAGACTCAATGATTCGAGCCAATGTAGAAAATGCTGCCGGAGGAATTCGGCAACGACGTTGTCGTCACGGATCTTGCATCCGCTGTGCTGGAGGTGGTATACCCAGTAGCGGCAGGCATATTGGAGATAAGGTGGAATGTGCTTGATGACGGTGGTCTCGTCGATATGTTCTCGCCGGACGCCAGGGTGCTGCAGTTGGCAGATGTCCTTTCGAAGCCCCCCGGGACTCTGAAGCAGTGCAAGGCATTTATCGCTTAGATATGCGTGCATGGTGGGCTCATCAATCGCAAACAGTCGTGCTCGATCGGAGTGGGTTTTTTTCACTAGAAATTCCTGGAACGAGAGGTGGAACAAGGTAATTGGTGCGTCAGGGTCAGAAGGCACAGACAGAACCAAGTAAAGAAGTCGTAGCTGGTGATCAATTTTCCGTTTAGGAATCTGAAGTATTTGGGCCAAGGAAATCGTGGACAAGGGATTGACCAGCAGAATGATCGAACCGACAATTTCACGGAAATCGCGGCAAAGTTTATCCCTTTCTTCGGGCTCCTCAACATCAACCAATATCTGATAAAGGGACGGAAGATACGTCTGCTCCATTTAGGTCATTTGCCCGGTGTTGAGGTGATCGAGAAACGTCGCTAGTCGGTCGTGGGGATCGCCACGACGGTCACCAATGAAGCGGGAAATCGTGGCGGCCACGATGAAAAGTGGAACGGACAGTTGAATTAAGGACTCCAGAGTCTGCCGGCCCGGCCAGTCGGGAGCCAGCGACTGGTCCATTGGCCAAAGACAGTTATGCTCATCTCGAATCCGTTGGAACTCACTCTCCAGGTAGACGGAGATGTCATGGACGATCGTGGAAGGTGGAATATCATGAAGAGCAACATCGCGATGGGTTTCCGCGCCTATTTGTGCAAAGCCGAGATGAATTGGTAGCTCCGGTCGACTGGTCAAAAAGACTCGTAGACGGACTGAACTGAGTCGTCGAGCACTGGCCAGGAGAGAATAGTGCGTACGTCTCCTTCTCGGACACACTCATCCAGCGCGTCGATAACGATGATAAGTCTCGCTGACGAGGTAGAACCAATGCCGAGCAAAGGCTGATAGATTAGCTTTTCTAACTGTTCCCTCAAAGCCTTGCGGGAGATCCCGGGGTCCTCATCGATGGCCTGGTGAATGTCTGTCGCTAATTCGGGTATCTGGCGGACTAAGTCGAGTGCAATGGTGGTGAAGAAAAGACTCGCATTCTCACGATCGTGCTCGCCTCGCTTGAAGAAGAAACTGGCGCCTAGTCGCCCTTGGTCGGCGAATGCCTGCGCGACCGTGCGAGATATCGTCGACTTACCCGTACCGGCCACACCTCTTAACCAAAAAATGTGTTTTCCATGCACATCATCGGCCCAGTCATAAATCTCTCGCAGTAAGTCTACCCGAGTATCTGGGTGACATCGAGCATCGTGTTCGCTTTGGTAGAGTTAAAAGCGGCCCCGGCTGCTACTGGGAGGTTGCCGAGGTCGAATTTAGCCTCTAACTACCGCGGGGTATAGGGACATTTCTGCCAAAACCCAAATCACAGTAATAGATTGTACTTCGTGTATTTTAGGTATTA